>JASVEL010001168.1:0-71459 GCA_032618575.1 Nicotiana noctiflora
GACAGAAGGTTGACTTTGCCAACAAAATGGTTTCTTGACAAAATGTGTTTTCTTTGACAGTCAATAAAAGAAAAATAGTTGTTTTGACGGACCGAACTACGCGAGTTTGATTCTCACCGGGTGTGAGATACGTAGGCAGCCTTTAACGGGTCCAACTCCCATATATTTCAAAATAAGTTTTAATAACGGAACGCCAGGGTATTTAATTTTGCCTTAACGACCACCTTTTTGACCAGTCAATTCCCGTGGCCCGTTTCGTTTTTTTAGAAAAAGATAGTTTTGGGGCAAAATAAAGATTTCGCTTTCATCTAAAAATTACCTTAATAAATGTGCAGAATGAGCACGAGTCAGAATACAACCGAAGCTATCATAAACAAGGTCCCCTTAAGTTTGCATAGGTGGTGGAGCGACTTGGGCGAGCAAGAACAAGACACAGTTAAGCTGTACCTGGGAGATCTAGTGGGGCTACTAAATATTTCCCCGAGAGGAGACATCATACGAGCCTTGATCTCATTCTTGCATCCCGCACACAACGTGTTCCACTTTTCAGACTTTGAACTCACACCAACATTGGAAGAATTGGCCGGGTATATCGGAAGACCAAAGGTCCCTATGAGGGAACAATATCTCATCGCACCAAGGGTAGTGACAGTACATAGGTTTTTGGATACTGTGAAAATCCGCAGAACTGTACACAACCCAGACTTATCAGAAGGGTTCCGCACTTTAGCATTTCTATATGACAAATATGGTCATTATGGGGGCTTCAACAAACACAAAAGCAAAATCTGCAGCGGAGACAACCAGTTAAAATGGGAGGAGCATAGACGCATCGCCTTCATGATAGCTTTCCTAGGTTCATTAATATTTCCTAGAAAAGACGGGAATATCAACATACAAGTGGCAGGGGTCGTCAGCACTCTGATGAAACAAAACAACAGTACTTTGGCTCCCATGATAATATCAGATATCTCTCGTGCACTCACTATCTGCAAAGCTGGAGGGGTCTTCTTTGAAGCTTGCAACCTACTGCTCCAAATATGGATGATCGATCACTTATGTCGTCGCCCACAGTTTATGAGGTATAGTTTACCGAAGAAAACTTGTATAGAAGAATTTCCTACGAGGGTCGAGGGACATAATTTGCCAGAAGGGATTAGCGGATGGATACGACTTTTGCGTTTGACTACAGCCAGCGGAATAGAATGGACGTTTGGTTGGCTACCCGTGGAAGAAGTCATATACGCATCAGCCGCAGAATCATATTTATTGCTAATGGGCCTCAACAGCATCCAGCCCTACGCACCAGGTCGAGTATTGAGACAGTTGGGACGATGCCAAATAATCCCAAAAGAAGAAGACCTCAGCCCACATGTGGTTGAAATTGGACCGGGAGGACAGTTCCCTGAAGCGTTGGTCCGAAAGATTTGGAGTGAGTGTCAGACATTAAAAATAGACACTCGGGTGCGAGATCGAGCCCGGGGCGAAGTATCGTCGGAATACCCTGCATGGTATAGTAGAGATCCGGAGCATCAAAGGCCCGCAAAAAGGCCTCACCTCAGGGAGTTTGCTGGAGCGTCACGAGAACAATGGGACTGGTTGGCTAGAGAAGAAGCTTATAGAACAAAGATCAGCAGGATAGAACAACGGACCCAAGTCCAATTTGAAACGGATGTGCAAGCCGCCGCCAACGAAGGAGATAAAAAGAAGTTGGCACAAGAAAATGACTTTCTGAGAGCTCAAATCCAGCAAATGAAAAGGGATGCCGACAGACAGTTGAGGAGTCGGGCAGACGAAAAATTGATAAAGGGTTTGAAAAGCCAAGTTGCCGATGTCCAAAGAGAATTGGAAGAGTCTAAAGCCCAAGCAATGAGGATCCGAGCTAGCTGGAGAAAAGAGGCACATCAACATGCACTTCACCTACAACGGGTGGAAGAGGATTACACCGAGATCATCAATAGTTTAAGGGAAGCAAACGTTATCCTCAGGGAGCGGGTTTTCAAACAAGCCCGAGATGCTAGAACAGACCTCGACCGTTGTCACAATTTGATGGCTCGACTGCAAGAACAAATAGACAGGCTCCTAGACCAAGTCACCAACAACGCTCAAAGACTGGGGGCGAAAAACCAGCAGATAGAGCGGCTACTCAGAGAAAGGGACATGATCAAGGACAGAATTGGAGAAATCGGGCATTATGTCACCATGAAGTGCTTAGCTTGTGAACAAATGCCCCGCACCGACCTTTTTGCTTCAATCATGGGCTATGTGCATTAGATCATGAGAGAATTAAGGGGACTACACAAGGACCTCACACCAAGGCCCGCGGCAAGGCCGAATGATGCCTCGCGGGCCCCCAGGAATTTTGGAGCATTATACTTTTGATTAAAAATGTATTTTTGGTCAAGCTAGTTGGCATTTTTTATTTTTACTTTATCGAGTCAAGCATTTATTTTGTTTTACTGATTGTTGTAAGACGTGTTTTGTAACTTTGAGGTTTTATTTGATATAAAAGTTACTGAATTTTGCCACAATCTTGTTACCAGAACTACGCTCGGTCTGATTCACGCGGGGACGTGATACGTAGGCAATCCACATAAGATTCGACCACCACTAAAAAGAAAGAAAAGGATACGAAGGTTAATATAACAATAAGGCTTTCAAGGATAATTGAAAAAGAGAAAGAGAAGAAGAAAAAAAAAAAAAAAAAAAAGAGAAAAGCTGGAATGACGCATGTTACGAGTACGTGTAGAAATGGTTATTTGGTTAGGTGCATTAACATCCTACGTGCTATAACATATCTGTTAAACTCGGTAAACTAACAAGTTTGTTGATTTCCGGAAAGTTTAGCAGTTGGTTTGACAGAATATACTGGCCAGCCACCACTACCGTACTAGATCTAAAGGGCCAATTACAGCAAGCATGTCTAGCTCCGGTAAAAGCCTCGAGGAAGAAAAATCGAGATGCAAATCATGAAAGCAGGAGGTAGAACCGGTCGAGACATCGTATACCGTAGATGCACCTAGCCCGGGATAGGGGACAGCCCTCACCAAACCTCCCTACTCTCGCTCAGCCTCCCGAACATCCACCCATCGATCCTTCGACAAGCCGCCCCGATCTATCCATACTTTGGGGGAAAACCCATATGCCACCCATACTCCACCAGCCAAACCAAATCCTCCTCCAGTCACCCCTATTTTTGTGGCACCTCCACCTGCTACTCTACAAAGGCCGTCCGGCGAGCCGCATGTTCAGATCCATGACAACTCTTACTATCCTCCAGAGCCTACTTTTAGGGCTCCTGAACCGCAATCACATACCCCTCACTGGGATAATCCGGCAGAACCGGAAAAGTACTTCCAAAGTTCAGAACATGAGGAAGTTATCATAAAAGTTAAAAGCCTGGAGCAGTCCTTCAGGAACATGCACGGTTTGGGTAATCAGGTCAGTGTCGCTTACAAGGATCTGTGCCCGTTCCCCGACGTCCAATTACCGGCCGGGTTCAAAATGCCCAAGTTTGACCTATACGAGGGGCACGGTGATCCTGTAGCCCACCTCCGAGGATTTTGTAGTAAAATGCGAGGAGCCGGAGGACGGGACGAGATTCTGATAGCTTACTTCGGTCAGAGTCTGGGAGGATCTGCGCTGGAATGGTACACTAGACAGGACCCCAGCAGATGGTTTACGTGGGATGATTTGGCTCAAGCTTTTATCGGCCAGTTCCAGTACAATCTTGAAATAATCCCCGACCGCTTATCATTGCTAAAATTAGAGAAGAAGCCCGCCGAAAGTTTCAGGGAGTTTGGTTTCCGCTGGAGGGAACAGGCAGCCAGGGTAGATCCACCGATGAGAGAGAGCGAGATGGTGGATTACTTCTTGCAGACACTAGAGCCCACCTACTTCGGACATCTGGTAACGTCCGTAGGCAAATCATTCACTGAGGTGATAAAAATGGGGGGTATGATCGAGGAGGGTTTGAAGGCCAACAAGATCATGAGCTACTCAACACTGAAAGCCACCACCCAGGCTATCCAAAGCGGTACTGGAGGAGTACTGGGGAAAAAGAGGAGAGAGGAAGTTGCGGCCGTCGAGTCCGGGGCATGGTTCAGAAATAGAGGCCCCGCACCCCAATATAGCCCGCCCCAGCCTCACCACCAAAATTACTCCCACAATCCATATAATCACCCGCAACATTACTATGCCGCACCTGATCCCCACTTTACTGTCCACCATGCACAGTCCTATTCTGCACCTCCCGTCCATGCACCGTGGCGTGCGCCAAACCCGCAGAACAATTATCCACCCCCAAGAGCTTACAGAAACCCCTCGGGCGCGAGTTTTCGTCCAAACCAGCCATTCAGGGGCGACAGGGCGCCAAGGCCAAAGACTTTCACTCCCTTGGGAGAGTCTTACACCAGTCTGTTCCACCGGTTGAAGCAAGTAGGGTTGCTAAATCCGGTTGAAGCTAAGCTACCAAACCCTCTTCCGAAGAACCTGGACCATTCAGTAAATTGTGCCTACTGCTCGGGATGTTCGGGACACGATACAGAAAAGTGTTGGAGGTTGAAGACGGCCATCCAGGAGCTCATCGACACTCGCAGGATTGAGGTCCAGACTCCAACAGAGCCCAACATCAACCTAAACCCACTTCCAACTCATCATGAGACCAACATGATCGAGTTGGTACGGATAGAAGAAGGAAAGGAGAAAGCCTCTCAGACGGTAATGATGATCAAGTCTAGCGGGGTAGGAATGAGAAAGGGGCCGAGCTTTGATGAGCCATCCATTTGCAAGAAGGACGTACCAGGAGGGTCGGAAGCGGAAAAGGGAAGTGTGAACGAAGCACCGGTGAGGCCGGGGGAAGCAAAAATAGTTGTACCAGGGATAGCAACCAAGCCCGTCTTGACGGTAGCAGGCGTTCGAATGGATCCCTTCATCATCAAGCCAAGCAATACAGTTGCCAATAACTGATAGCCGAGCTATTCCATGGAATTATGCTCGGATTACGACAACCTACCAAGGAAAGGAAGTGAAAGAGGAAGTTTGCGAAGCGCAAGGTTTGACCCGCTCGGGGAGATGTTTTGCCCCCGCGGAATTGAGGAAGATCACTCCGGCAACATTGAAAAAGCCGGTAACTGACGAAGAGGCAGAAGAATTCCTGAAAAAGATGAAGCTGCACGACTATTCTGTCCTAGAGCAGCTGAAGAAAACGCCTGCGCAAATATCATTGCTATCTTTGCTGATACATTCTGAAGAACACCGGCAAGCTTTGATGAAAGTTTTGAATGAGGCCCACGTACCCGATAAGATCTCAGTGAGTCATTTGGAGAAGATCACCAACAGGATCTTCGAAGCGAATCGAATCACCTTCACCGATGATGAATTGCCCGAGGAAGGCACCGAGCACAACAAGGCTTTATATCTTACGGTAAAGTGCGAGGAGTCGGTGGTTACCAAAGTCCTTGTCGATAATGGGTCCAGTGCTAACATTTGTCCTCTCTCTACACTGGACAAGTTGAAAGTGGACATCGGCAGGATACGCAAGAACAGCATATGTGTTCGAGGGTTTGATGGAGGAGGCAAGGCATCGGTCGGGGACATAGTGTTAATCTTGACGATTGGGCCAGTGGAGTTCACCATGGAATTCCAGGTGCTGGACATGGTGGTGTCATATAACCTCCTGATAGGGCGACCATGGATCCATGCCGCAAGAGCAGTTCCATCCAGCTTACACCAACTCGTCAAGTTTGAGTGGGACCAACAGGAGATCGTCGTCCACGGAGAGAACGATCTACAATCAGGCACCATCGTCCCCTTCGTCGAGACAAAAGAAGATGTTGGGCCATGGGTATACCAGATCTGCGATGTGGTATCCGCCAACCGAGTTCCAGAAGGGGAATGCATTCTCAATGACAGAATAATTACTGCAGACGTCATGGTGGCTCATAAAATGTTGAGACACGGTTTCATACCCGGCAAAGGTCTAGGTGCATCTCTGCAAGGAATCATACAACCGGTATCCGTGGTCGAAAATGTGGGAACCTTCGGCCTGGGATTCAAGCCAACATCAGAGGACATCCAGCGAGCCAAGAGGAATAAGCAAAAGACATGGGTGCTCCCGAAGCCTGTTCCACGCCTTTCCCGATCTTTTGTCAGGTCCGAAGTAAGAGGACATCCGACGACAAAGGTCCCCGGTCCTATGGTTAGGCCAGACGAAGAGTTCTTAAGAAAGTTCGAGGACCTATTCGCAGATGTATGCATGCTCGAGGATGGTGAAGGATCCAGCCATGCCGAGATACAGTTTGTGGGACCAAAGGCAAAACTGAATAATTGGAAGGCTACTCCTCTCCCTGTCCGGAAGGAGTCTTGGTAGTTTGTTTTGGATTGTTTTCTTTCGAAATTTTGTGTTGGGGTTGTCCCCGGAGTAAAATCCAGTTGTTTTAGTTCATTTTGATTTAAGTTTGCAAGTTTGTTTTCCCTTGTACTGTTCCCATTAATGAAATTTGGTTCCCTTCGTGTCTAATTTTGTTTATTTTTATTCTTTTTAACTTTTCTGAACAGCCTTCCTTCAACTGATCTTAATGATATGGCGTGCTTAAAGATTAATCAACCCAGTCTAGAAAGTCAATCGGGTTTGGAAATAATAACGCATGAAATAAGAAGTGACGAGAGTGAATCGAAATACGGCGATGATGAAGCCGTAGAAGAAATCGGCGAAGAATTAAGTCACTTCGAGGAAAAGCCCAAACCTAAATTTAAATGATACTGAGGCCGTTAATCTGGGGAACACAGATGACGTCAAAGAAACCAGAATAAGTGTCCACATTAAACCCAACCTGAGAGAAGAGTTGATCAAAACACTCAAGGAGTTTAAAGACATTTTCGCATGGTCGTATGACGACATGCCAGGACTCAGCACTGATCTAGTGGTTCATAAATTGCCCACTTATCCGGCATATCCTCCCGTCAAGCAAAAACTGCGGAAATTCAAGACGGAGATGAGTGTAAAGATCAAAGAGGAAGTAACCAAGTAGTTGCAGGCGAAAGTCATTCGTGTCACTCGATACCCTGAATGGTTGGCTAACGTAGTACCGGTGCCAAAGAAAGACGGAAAGATCAGAGTATGCGTGGACTACCGCAATCTCAACAAGGCGAGTCCTAAGGATAATTTCCCACTTCCCAATATCCATATCCCGATTGATAATTGCGCCGGACGTGAAATCGGGTCCTTTGTGGACTGCTACGCGGGATATCATCAGATCTTGATGGATGAAGAGGACGCAGAAAAGACGGCTTTCATCACACCATGGGGGACTTATTGCTACCGGGTGATGCCGTTTGGTTTGAAGAATGCAGGGGCAACATACATGAGGGCGATGACTACGGTATTCCATGACATGATACACAAGGAAATTGAAGTGTACGTGGATGACGTGATCATAAAATCTAGACGTCGAGAAGACCACGTTGCCGACCTCAGAAAGTTCTTTCAAAGACTTCGAAGATATGATATCAAGCTCAATCCAGCCAAATGCGCATTCGGAGTTCCATCAGGAAAGTTGCTAGGATTCATCGTCAGCCGACGGGGCATTGAGTTGGACCCATCCAAAATCAAGTCCATTCAGGAGCTACCCCCGCCAAAGAATAAAACAGAGGTAATGAGTCTGTTGGGAAGGTTAAATTACATCAGTAGGTTTATTGCTCAGCTTACAGCAACCTGTGAACCCATATTCCGTCTGTTGAAGAAAGACGCGGCGATAGAATGGACGACAGAATGTCAGGAAGAGTTTGACCAAATCAAAGGGTATCTGTCAAACCCACCCGTACTAGTTCCGCCCGAACCGGTAGACCCCTGATTCCTTATCTAACAGTCTTGGAGAATTCGTTCGGTTGCGTGCTGGGGCAGCACGATCTTACTGGCAGAAAGGAACGGGCCATTTACTACCTCAGTAAGAAATTCACGGTCCACGAGGTCAAGTACACTCATTTAGAAAAGACATGTTGCGCTTTGACTTGGGTAGCCCAAAAGTTGAAACATTATTTGTCTTCTTACACCACTTACCTCATTTCGCGTTTGGATCCGTCGAAGTATATTTTCCAGAAACCTATGCCTACAGGGAGGTTGGCAAAATGGCAAATATTACTTACAGAGTTCGACATCATATACGTGACAAGGACGGCTATGAAAGCTCAAGCCCTGGCCGATCACTTAGCCGAAAATCCCGTTGATGACGAATACGAACCTTTGAGGACGTATTTTCCAGACGAAGAAGTATTGCAAATTGAGGGGTTAGAACTAACCAAGGATCCAGGGTGGAAGCTTTTCTTCGACGGAGCGGCGAACGCAAAAGGAGTCGGAGTAGGGGCTGTGCTCATATCTGAAACAGGACATCATTATCCTGTTACTGCTCAACTGCGTTTTCATTGTACCAATAATATGGCTGAGTACGAGGCATGTATCTTGGGGTTGCGATTAGCGGTGGACATGGATGTATAGGACGTCTTGGTCTTGGGGGACTCGGACCTTCTGGTACATCAGATTCAGGGAGAATGGGAAACCAGAGATCTAAAGCTTATCCCATATCGTCAGTGTTTGCATGATCTGACCAAATGCTTTCGATCAGTAGAATTCAGGCACATCCCAAGGATGCATAATGAGGTTGCCGACGCGTTGGCTACTTTAGCGTCTATGCTACATCACCCGGACAAGGTTCGTGTCGATCCGTTACATATCCAGGTCCGGAATCAACATGCTTATTGTAATGTGATAGAGGAAGAGGTAGATGGTGAGCCATGGTTTCATGATGTCCAAGAGTACCTCAGATTAGGAATATACCCAGAGCAGGCAACCGGAGATCAAAAGAGGGCTATTCGGCGATTGGCAAACGGATTTTTCCTTAGTGGAGGGGTGCTGTACAAAAGAACCCCAGATTTGGGATTGTTGAGATGTATAGATGCAAGACAAGCCACAACAGTGATGACAGATATACACTCCGGAGTTTGTGGACCACACATGAGCGGGTACATATTGGCAAAGAAGATTCTTCGAGCAGGATATTATTGGCTCACTATGGAACGTGATTGTATAAGTTTCGTGCGAAGATGCCATCAGTGTCAGATACACGGAGATTTGATTCATTCTCCGCCGACTGAATTACATACAATGTCAGCACCATGGCCGTTTGTCGCATGGGGTATGGATTTCATCGGACCTATAGAACCTGCAGCTGCCAATGGTCATAGGTTCATTCTGGTGACGATCGATTACTTTACCAAGTGGGTGGAGGCTAAAACCTTCAAATCCGTGACCAAGAAGGCAGTGGTGGATTTCGTACATTCCCACATCATCTGTAGGTTTGGAATTCCAAAGATAATCATCACAGATAACGGTGCAAATCTTAACAGTGGATTGATGAAAGAGGTATGTCAACAGTTCAAGATTACACACCGAAATTCCACACCGTATCGCCCAAAAGCAAATGGTGCGGTCGAGGCAGCAAACAAGAACATAAAGAAGATATTGAGGAAGATGGTAGAAGGGTCCAGGCAATGGCATGAAAAGTTACCATTCGCACTATTAGGTTATCGCACTACCGTCCGGACTTCGGTAGGGGCAACTCCTTACTTGTTGGTGTACGGGACTGAAGCAGTAATACCCGCAAAAGTTGAGATCCCATCCCTCCGAATTGTCGCTGAAGCTGAGATTGATGACGACGAGTGGGTCAAAACCCGATTAGAGCAATTGAGCTTGATCGACGAAAAGAGATTGACAGCAGTATGTCATGGCCAATTGTATCAAAAGAGAATGGCAAGAGCATATAACAAGAAGGTACGTCCCAGGAAATTTGAAGTGGGACAACATGTGCTGAAGAGAGTTCTACCACATCAAGCCGAAGCGAAAGGCAAGTTCGCTCCAAATTGGCAGGGACCATTTGTTGTGACTAGAGTATTATCCAACGGCGCTCTATGCCTGACTGATGTCGAGGGAAGATGCACCGATATGGCTATCAATTCTGACGCAGTTAAGAGATATTATGTGTAATTCTTTAACGCATTTGTCAACATTTGGTTTCGTTTGTGTGTATTTGGCATTTTTCGGAGAATGAAATGACAGAGGCAATTTTCTTACTACCCAAACACTTTAACCCTTGTTTTCCCCTTTGAGCCTTAATTATTCGTTCATATACCCTCTTTCGGAATCATCAAGGAAGATGTGTAACAAAATAGAAAAAGAAACAAAGAGGAAAAAAAAAACACAAGAAAAAGTGAACTACGTTCGACCTGATTCCTCAAGAAGGATACGTAGGCGCCACACGGCTCGGTCATAATAAAATAAAAATCAAAGATCCCCCAAGCAACAAAACTGGGGCAGAAGTCATTGTTTCGTTTGAAAGAAAGTGTGGATTCCGAAAGTTGTAATAAGCTAACCGTTGAGGTTAAACCCCTTTCTTCAGCCTCACGCGCAGAAACCACATTAAGAACCAGAAAGACCTCTCGATCAGTATTTGAGAAATGCCAAGTCATGTGAATAAAAGCCAAAAGTGACATCCCGACCCTCGAGTGAATCCAGGATGCATAAGCCGAAAGGGGATACCGCTCTAGAGGGAATCTCATGGGTGATACCCCACCGCAGGGAAAGAAAGCGTAAATGAGAGAGTCTTAACGGTGAAAACCCTCGCGGGCACCTTAAGGCGAAGAAAGTTGAGAGAAATAAAATGAGAGAGTCTTACGGTGAAAACCTTTACGGGCACCTTAAGGCGACGGGAGATAGAGAGAAATGAGAGAATCTCATTAGTGAAAACCCTCTGAAGGGCACTGTGAGGTGACAGGGCGAGATGGTTACAAGATGTCTGCACGAGACAAGGTTTGGACATCCGTTTACCTCTAGCAGAACGCGGCATCAGAAAGTGATTGACATGAATAGACTGGGTAGTTTAATCTCAAAGGCGCGGCATAACCATTGGATCAGTCACACATTCAGATAAGTTTTCTTATTTTTTGAGTTCAGAAAAGTTTTCCTCTTCTTTTGACATTTGCGATCAGCATTCTTTTCTTTTCTTTCATTTTCGAAAATTGATTTTTTAAAGCTTACTACCAAGTCTCCCAAAGCAGTATAATGAAAATGAATAGGCGTGGAACGAGGCAATAAGGCAGAAGTCGTGCCGATAGCAAGATTGGGACGACAGGTTGTTTGGAAGGTTCGCAGGAATTACGGAGTATGATGGACACATGTGGCACGTCCGAAAGATGATTTCACGCAACAGATCACCGGCTAAAAAGAGTCGGATCAAACCAAAGATTGGAATGAAAGGGAAAGATGAGAAACCGTTCGCGGAAAGAGCATCGTTCCCAGCAAGCGTCAACGTCATCCTCAAAATTCGAGAGAGGCCAAGCAGCTGAAAGAGAAAGAGAATGGCCCCAACAAGAGTGGCACGACCACTCACCGCGTTTTGAAACTAACAATTTTTCTTTGATTTAAAGCAGGAAAAGAGGGTTCGTTGGCGGAAAAGCATACCATCCAGAAGTTTATCAAACTGGGGCAGAAAATTTTCTCCTGTTGCGAAAATTTTCTTGAAAGCAAAGACCCAGTGGATAAGGGTAGAAAGCAACACAAGATGGGGTGATCTTTGAGCCTGGTATCATCCCCAGCAGTTGTTGGAAAAAGGAAACAATGGCTTCGAGATTCCCCCAGCAGTATTACATCCCATAATTTGCTCGAGGAAGCAAAAGCGTGAGTCCCAGAGGAGGTATGGGAAGAAGGAAGAGAGTGAGGGGTGAAGGAAACAAAGAATACTTCCTCAACAGCATCATCCCCAGCAGGTGTGTAAACAGTTCCAAAGATATCCCCAGCAGCCAGAAGAAAAAGTAATACGACCCAGGGGAAGGCAATTCCAAGACAGGATAATTCAGAAGAGAAGGTGGCCCGAGAGGCAACGCAGGAAGAAGGAAATGGTACAAAAGGCAAAGGAAGGTAATCAAGATGGGATGAAATCAGTGAGTAGTAGTTGAAGTCAGGGAGCCCGCCTGAAGAATGCAGTCAAGCAAGAAAATTACCAAAAACAGCAAGAAGGTATCATCTTTCCAAAACACATACCCCAGTTATCAAGCTGAGGGAATATTTTTCTACATTTCATTTTCATGCATGAGGTGCCTGTAAACACGTGATTTTTGACCCCCCCGAGATTTTTTATATTTTTAGCGTAAAATATTTAGTTTGGTCCTAATATAGCTATTTTAGCTAATTTTGACTCTCTTACTTTATTTTTACCTTAAAATAAAAAATAACAAAAATATAGTTTTATTAATGTTTTGAAGTCATTTTAAACTGAAAAAATACAAAAATAATACTTTATATTTTTATCTTTATTAAAAAAACAAAAATTACAAAAATAGTTTTATTAATGTTTTGTAGTCATTTTTAAACTTAAAAAATACAAAAATATTACTTTATATTTTATCTTTTTTATAAAAAAACGAAAATTATAAAAAAATAAATAATATAATTAATATTTTATGGTTACTTTAATCTTGAAAAAATAAAAATATTTTTGTTTTAATTATCGGTTAATATTTTTTTGGAAGATTATTTAAAAAAAAAAACAAAATAAAAATAAAAAAAAGGACAAAATATAATACAAAAATAAAGAAAGGGAGAGGAAGGTGACTATTGACACGGCTGATACAAAAAATACAAAACACATGCACACACTATAGGACAACACATGCACACACTACTCTTAAAGCATTTGAAAAAGGAATAAAAAAAAAGAAAGAAAGACAAAATAATACATGCACACATGACACACCATATGAAAAAGAATAAAGAGGGAAAAAGACAAAAAGTAAAACAATTGAAAATTGGAAGGAGATAGAAAGTGAAAAATTGAAAACAAAAAAGAATCAAAAAGACGGAAAGAATGAAAAGGAGAAGGAATAGAAAAAGAGAAATGATACAAAAAACAAATGAAAAAAGACAAAAAGAAAACAGAAGAAAATGATACAAAAGGATACTACTATTTTCGTTCTTCATTTTAAAAAGAGAAAACGAAAACGAAACAGGAGGCTACGGGAGAGTTTTTGGTTTTTGGAATATAGACTACACTGTATTTTTCATCTCTTTCTTCGCTGGGAAACCAGCTCCAGTCCATCGCACAAACCAGCAGCAACCTCGCCATCTTCTTCTTCAACCCATCAACCAAGCCCGTCGCCCACTAGCGAACCACCAGCTTCCTCCGTCGATGTTTGTCGTCCGACGAGGTACAACTTCAGTCGAGGTCGTCGTTTGATTCGAGTTCTGTCCGGAGAGGTCGAGGTTTGAGATCGTCATAAAAGGTTCGTTTTCTCGTTGTGTACGTTGAAAATATGCAGAAATAAAGGTGCATGTTCTTTTTCGATATTGTTCTTCTCGTTAATATTTTGGATCGTTTCGCATTTGATTTAGTTTCGTATGATTCAGATTATTTTTTGTAAATATATGATTCTGTTGAACATGCAATTTCATAATTAATGGTGGTCTTGTAGTGTCGAAATTAGCTAATGAAAATAACTAATCCTTCACATGCTCGCCAACTAGTTATGCTTCCGTTGTTTATGTAGTTGCTCGTCGTAGTCTTGAATTTGCTCACTTAGTTATCTACTCGTATGTTTACTCGAATTGGTTATAGTTGGGCATGATTTTGTCACCATATCGAAATTGGTTCCTTATTCCTCAACCGAACGATGTAATTAGATTAAAGGAATCGGGGGTGCATTTCATGTGACCCGACTCCAATTTTGAACAAGATTAAATAAAGCGTGTCAGGAACCACAGGCGCATTTCATGTAGTGTGGCTCGTAACATGTTTTAAATAATTTGGAATCAACTCCTAAATAAATATAGCGGGATGTAGTTCGCTTTAAATTTGAATTAGAGGTGCGCCTCGCCTAACAGTTATACAAATCGCAGGGCCCCCATAAATGTATATATAAAATACTTAGATTTCGAGATGTGCCGTTTCTTAGCGAATTTCACGGCATTCTCAAAAATGTAAATAAGTAATCGCTCTAGGCGCGTATTTTAATAATTTTACCTTCTTAAATACGGTGTGCATTTCATGCGGCCCAAATCCAAATCCCAAAATGTTGAATAAGAATGTGTCGAGGATCCGGGTGCATTTCATGTGACGTGATCCGAAACATATTTTTAGGCAACGTTCTCTTTCGTAAATAATAATAATAATAAAAGCGGTAAAGGGATATTAATTTGCATTAAGTACATAACTTATAAAATCAGATAAAGAATCCAAATATGACAGTTGAGCGACCGTGCTAGAACCACGGAACTCGGGAATGCCTAACACCTTCTCCCGGGTTAACAGAATTCCTTATCCGGATTTCTGGTTCGCGGACTGTTAAACAGAGTCATTCTTTTCCTCGATTCGAGATTCAACCGGTGACTTGGGACACCATAAATCTCCCAAGTGGCGACTCTGAATCTTAATAATAAATCTCGTTTCGATTGTCCTTTAATTGGAAAAACTCCTTTACCGCGCCCTTCGCGGGGCGCGGGTGCGCCAAAAAGGAGGTGTGACAGCTCTGGCGACTCTGCTGGGGAAGTATAACCCAGAACCACTGGTTCAGGGTTTAAGAATTCGAGCTTGGAATAATTGTTGTATTTGGCTTATTATTATCTGATTTTATTATATGTTTGTATTTAATGTGCTAAATGTTGTTTTTACTGCTTTGATATTTTGTGAACTGTACATATAAATTGTGCCGGAACCAATCTCCTCTCTGAGTCTTCTAAATCATGAAGAAGGGTGCACTTCGTGTGACTTCTTTTCCGTATAGTGTCTAATTCCCATTTTAGAACGAGGTTTGGATAAGTTGCAAAACCGGTGAAGCTTCTGTATTCCCGGGTTGCTGCCTCCTCCTCGGCTCGAGCTGTCCGCTCGGGTAAGCCAAGTCTAGAACAATAAACCCAGGTTTTTGAACCTAGAATAACAAAGCTTCATGCCGGATCCCTAGTAGGAACGTTTATTTGCATCATGTTGCATTTGACTTAGGGGACTCAACACAGGGGTTGAGTCCGTCTAGGACACGTGACCTGAAATGAAAAGACCATCCTGCTGCATCCTGTTTGTTTTACGCATTTATTTGTTTCAGACTTGCATGCTGACCGGTTTTTAAATATGGAGAATTTTTTTTTAAAATAGTTTGTTTTTTAAAAAAAAAAAACAGAAAAAAAATAAAAAAAAATAGTTTACTTGTTTTTCAGTAAAATAAAAAATAGTTTGTTTCATTTACAGATGTAGTTTGTTTTCTTTGACCGAACTACGCAGGTTTGATTCTCACCGTTAGGTGGGATACGTAGGCAACCCTTATCGGGTCCAACCACCCCTTTAAAAAATCAAAAAAAATGTGTGTTTAATTTTGTCAATAAATCGAAGTGACGCTGTTTTTGAAAATAGCCGAATGTTCCGAAAGGACACCGGAAGGTTGTTTTTTGCAAAAATAGCCACTTTGAATCATTTTTAATAATTTGCGGGCACGACCTTGAAATATTCCTTGTGGAAATGTTGCAAGGCCATAACCGCAAAATCAAGTCCGGGTTCACACCCTTTTTGCAAAAATAACCAAAAAATGTCAAAATTTTATTTTTTGTTATAAATAAGTCGGGTAATGCTATTCTTGCTTAAAATAAGCCGAATGTCCCTTAAAAGGACGTCGGAAGGCCGTTTTTGCAAAAATAGCCACTTTGAGTCATTTGTAAATAATTTTGGACACAATCTGGAAATATTCCCTCGCGGAAATGCGAAAGGATGTATCCGCAAAAAAAAAATCAAGTTTGAGTCATCACTCAACTTTACAAAAATAATCCACTTTATCAAATAAGCCATTACATGGCCGGGTTTTTGCTGAAATAGCCACATTTTTGCATTTTTAACTTCCTTAGTCTTGTGTTGGCCTGTGTCGGTGCTGAACGATGCCCCATAGGCCCCATGATAAAAAATTTTGAATTTGCATCTTCTTAAATAAAATTTTGCAAAAAGAGCCACTTTGTCTAAATAAGCCATTACATGGCCAATTTATGAAAAATAGTCTTGTGTTGGTTTATGGTGATGCCGAACGATGCCCCATGAGCCACAAGATAAAAAAATATCTCAAGTTTATCTTTCTTAAGTAAACTTTGCAAAAATAGTCATTTTGTCAAATAAGCCATTATGTGGCCAATTTTGTAGAAATAGTCATAATTGACACTAAAAAAATATTCTTTTTCTTGTAGAAATCTGCTACACAAGTTTGTAGTTGGAGTCGGCTTCTATAATTTTCCTTCAAAGAAAAAAAAGAAATCAAAAAAAATCAAATAAACATCTCTTTATTTCTTGCATTAATTTGCAAGAACTACGCTCGGTCTGATTCATGCGGGGTCATGATACGTAGGCAATCTCTATAAGATTCGACCACAACCGTATATGTATATATATTAAAAAAAAAATATTTGATAAAAAATAAAAATAAAAATGGAAGTTAATAACAAGAGAGGTTTTCAAGGATAATGGAAAAGGAAAAGCTGGAATGATGCATGTAGCGAATACATATATGGTTAACTGATTAGGTGCATTACATCCAATGTGCGATAACATATCTGTTAAACTCTGTGAACTTACAAGTTTGTTGAATTTTCAGAAAGTTTAGCGGTTGGCTTGACAGAATATTCTGGCCAATCACCATTACCATACTAGATCAAAAGGGCCAATTCTGGCAAGCATGTCTAGTCCCGGCAAAAGTCTCGATGGAGAGAAAACAGAGATACAGATAATGAAAGATGAGGTGGACCGGTTAAGACAGCAAATAACAGAGATGCACCTAGCCTGGGCTAGGGGACAGTCACCACCAAACCTTCCTACTCTTACACCAGCTCCAGAGCGTCCGCCTATTGATCCCTCGACAAGTGCACCGATCTATCCATATTATCAAGGGGAAAACCCTTATACATCCCAGGTTCCACCAGCTAGACAAAATACTCCTCCTCCGGTCACCCCTGTCTTCGTGGCACCTCCACCTGCTACTTTACATAAGTCGTCCGTTGAACCGCTTTTTCAAATACATGACAATCATTGTTATGATCCTGAGCCTACCTTTAAGGCTCCTGAACCGCATTCACACACCCCTCACTGGGATAACCCGGCAGAATCGGAAAAGCACTTCAAAAGTTTGGAGCATGAGGAAGTTATTCGGAAAGTCAAAAGCCTGGAGCAATCCTTCAGGAATATGCATGGTTTAGGCAACCAAGTCAGCGTTGCTTACAAAGATCTGTGCCCATTTCCAGACGTCCAGTTGCCCGCTGGGTTCAAATTGCCCAAGTTTGACCTATACGAGGGCATGGTGACCCGGTAGCCCATCTTCGAGGTTTTTGTAGAAAATGCGAGGAGCCGGAGGGCGAGATGAAATTCTGATAGCTTACTTCGGTCAGAGCTTGGGAGGGTCTGCATTAGAATGGTACACCAGGCAGGATCCCAGCAGATGGTTTACATGGGATGACCTGGCCCAAGCATTCATCGGCCAGTTTCAATATAATCTTGAAATAATCCCCGATCGCTTATCATTGCTCAAGCTAGAGAAGAAACCCGCTGAAAGCTTCAGAGAATTTGGGTTCCGCTGGAGGGAACAGGCAGCAAGGGTGGATCCCCCGATGAGAGAGAACGAAATGGTAGACTACTTCTTGCAGACATTGGAGCCAACCTACTTTAGTCACCTGGTGACATCAGTTGGTAAATCTTTCAATGAGGTGGTCAAAATGGGCGGAATGATAGAAGAGGGACTTAAGTCCAATAAGATATTGAGCTATTCCGCGTTGAAAGCAACAACTCAAGCAATTCAGAATGGCACAGGGGTTGCATTCGGGAAGAAGAGAAAAGAAGAAGTTGCAACAGTAGAGGAGGGTACTTGGTCCAGATCGAAATGTCCTTCACCTCACTACCAAGCCAAACCCTACTACCCAAATCACCCTAATCACCCTCCCCGAAACACATATCCACCACCAAGGGCTTACAATAACCCTCCAGGACCAGGTTTCCGAGGGAATCATGCCTTCGGAAAGGAAAAGACACAAAGAACATTCACTGAGTTGGGAGAAACTTATACTGCTCTGTTCCACAAATTGAAGCAGATAGGTTTGTTGAGTCCTGTCGAGACAAGAGTGCCAAATCCCCTACCCCCAAATGTGGATCGCTCAGTAAGCTGTGAGTATTGTTCAGGAGCTCCCGGACATGATACCGAGAAATGCCGGAAACTGAAACATGCAGTACAAAATCTTATTGACACCAATAAGATCGAGGTTCAGACACTAGAGGCACCCAACATTAATCATAATCCATTGCCAACTCACCCTTAAACCCATATGATCAAATTGATACGCAGGGGAAGGGAAAATTAAGAAGCCCGATCTGTATTCCAAAGCAAAACCAATCGGCAGAAGTTGGTATATAAGAAGTCATGCTTGGTAATCAGGAGGAGTTTTCGGTGGTTTGTTTTTGTTGTCATTTCTTTTGTCCGAGTTGTTTCTAGGGTTGTGACATAGATTCTGTCTTGTAGTGAAACCCCCTTATCTTTCCATTTTGGTCATTTCAGTTTGCCTAGTCTTATCAAGTCTCATTTCCGGTTTGTATTTTTTGGTTTTGCTTGTTTTTGAACCTTTTCTCCGTTTAATGGAACTTTCGGTCTTTTATTACCCGGTCGTCTTTTGTTTAGTTCTTCTGTATTTAGATTTGTCATCTGTTCGAACGCCGATTCTAGTGACATGACACGTACGTATAATTGTGGCCTAATCTTAAAAGTGAATCATGAAGGAATTGGAAGATAGTTATGGCATTTTAAAAGAAATAACGATTTGAGATTATTTGGAACCCGAGTCACGTGAAATTTGGGGCGGGTAAAATACAAAGAAAGCCTTAAGGGCAAAATGACCATATGGGGTTCGCTCGTGATACTGAAATGGAAGTGTCATCCAGCAATACTTTAAAATGACGGATGAAAAGGCGAATGGACGATATGGTTATCACTCCTAGCACAACCAAAAGATGTCCCGAATGTGTTGTTTGTACTTGGCATGTTTTGAAGATTGGAATGACGAAGGCATTTTGTTCTGCTACCCAAACACTTTATCCTTCGTTAACCCTTCGAGCCTTATTTTGATTTCTTTCATACCCCTCCTTCGGAGTTAGTTGCAAAGACTAGAAATACAGGTTTGAAAGACAAGAGAAAAAAGGGAAGAAAAGAAAACAACAAAAGGAGATAAAGAAAAGAAAAGAAAAAGAAAATGTGTGAAAAAAGAAATTTGAAAAAGAGGAATTGGGAACTACGTTCGACCTGATTCCTTAAAGAGGATACGTAGGCGCTTCACAGCTCGGTCATAGTGTAAATAAAGAAATAAGAATCCCCAAGTAAAAAAATCGGGGCAAAGAAAAATTGTGTTTATTGTAAATAAATTTAGGTCCGAAGGTTGTAAATTTTGAACCCAAAATTGATTTTGTTTTGAGCCTTTAATACCCTTTCTTTCTAGCCCTATCCAAATCCCACATTACGGTCCAAAGAAAGACCTTCCGATCAGTCTTCAAAAGATGCCGCGTCAGGCGAGGGATAGAGTCTTCTCAGCAGAAAAGACTCTGATTCTCAGCAGAAAGGAAACACGAGAGAGTCTTAGCAGTGACACCCCAATCCCAAGCTAAAAGTAATACAAATGAGAGAGTCTTACCGGTGAAAACCTTCACAGGTACCATAAGGCGATGAAAGCTGAGAGAAAACAAGAATGAGAGAGGCTTGAAAGTTAAAACCCTTCGGGCACTTCAAGTCGAATAAAGGTGACAGTTAGATGGAAATTGTGAAAGGCGATTAACGACGAGGATAGGCCATATGTGCATGTCATGACCAGTAGAATTGGTATTCGCGCTTGATAAGTTTTATAGTTATTTCTTGTTAGAGAGTCATTTTTTCCTTTGTCTTCTATTTTGTTTCTTTTTATCTTTCTCATTTTATCAAAAATTCCCCATCAAAGTATGTCTAGTCAAAACATAGTGAGAAATGACTTCAAAACTTGCCACCAACTTGCCAATTATTATGCAAGGCAAGGAAATGCCATTGACGACAGAGAAGTATGGTGCAAAGAAGATTATTAAACTGGGGCAGAAAATTTTCTTTTCAGTTGAAAATTTTCTGGAAGTCAATACCCACTTGGGAAGAAGGAAAGTCTTAAGAGAAATGGTCTTCGAACCAGTGTCATCCTCAACAGCCTTCAAGAAGAATGAAACACCAATTTTGAAGAGATCAGTATCCCCCATCAATGCTATCTACAGCAAGTTCCGAGGTGGTCGGACAACACAAGAGTGGTAAAGGAAGAAAGGAAAGCCCATCTTCAACAAAATAACCCCCAACAAGTTGAGAAGCACAGAATGGAGAAGGGATAAATGGAAAAACCCATCCCCAACAAGAATATCATCTCCGGCAAATGAAATCATTCCCCAACAAGTTTTGGGAACTCCGATCGAGGGAAAGGAGAAAAGGAAAAAAACCACCACATGAGCGGCACAACCGCTCACAATGTTTTGAACTAACAAATTTTCTTTGATTTGAAACAGGGAAAGAAAGTACTATTGATAGCAGAAAGTCATGCCACAAGGGAGAACACCAATACTGGGGCAGAAAATTTTCCCACAAGGAAGAACACCAATACTGGGGCAGAAAATTATCTGCCATTGTTGAAAATTTTCTCGGAGAAACGAGGAAGGCAATTCAAGATGAAGTGTCAGGTTTGTCCACCTTCAAATAGGATGTTTCAGGTTTGTCCACCTTCGAACAGGACATCTCATGTTTGTTCACTTTCATACATTGATATCATGGGAGTATTCGCCCTCGAATAGGATACAATGGGAGTATTCGCCCTCGAATAGGATACAACGGGAGTATTCGCCCTCGAATAGGATACAACGGGAGTATTCGCCCTCGAATAGAATACGATGGGAGTATTCGCCCTCGAATAGGATACAATGGGAGTATTCGCCCTCGAATAGGATACAATGGGAGTATTCGCCCTCAAATAGGATACAATGGGAATATTCGCCCTCGAATAGGATACAATGGGAGTGTTCGCCCTCGAATAGGATACATTGGGAGTATTCGCCCTCGAATAGGATACGACGGGAGTATTCGCCCTCGAATAGGATACAACGGGAGTATTCGCCCTCGAATAGGATACAATGGGAGTATTCGCCCTCGAATAGGATACAACGGGAGTATTCGCCCTCGAATAGGATACAATGGGAGTATTCGCCCTCGAATAGGATACGATGGGACTATCCGCCCTCGAATAGGATATTTTACGTATGTTTTATTTTACATTGTCCTTTGCATATTTCATAAATTATTGCCGGAATGCATTTTTTTTAATTCAAAAAAATTGCTACTAAAAGCAGGCGCCTACCTGTATAACAAAAGGCAAGTCTTCAGTCTTTACATTGCAGGTCTTGAAACCAGTAACCCACCATAAAGCAGAGAGTTACAACAAGAGTTCCCAACGCAAATTCAAGCGTATGAGTCAAAAGAAGGGAGGGAATGAAGGAAATTTTCCCAGCATCATTATCCTCAGCAGGTAAGTAACAAGTTCCAAAGATATCCCCAACTGCCAAAAGAAAAGTAATACGACCTAGGGGGGAAAGCAATTCCAAGACAAGATAATTCGGAAGAAAATGGTACAAAAGGCAAAGGAAGGTGATCAGGATAGGATAAAATTAATGAGTTATAGCTGAAGTCAGGGAGCCCGCCTGGAGAATGGAGTGGCGATTTTATTTTTGAAGTTATAGTTGAAGTCAGGGAGCCCGCCTGGAGAATGGAGTGGCGATTTTTGAAGTTAGTAGTTGAAGTCAGGGAGCCCGCCTGGAGAATGGAGTGGCGATTTTATTTTGAAGTAGTAGTTGAAGTCAGGGAGCCCGCCTGAAGAATGGAGTGGCGATTTATTTTGAAGTTGTTTAAGGAAAGCGGCAGAGTGTAACGGAAATCCCCAGCACGAATCAGAAGGAAGGCAACTAGAATGCGAGTCAACAGTCCGAGGGGATCAACAGAAGTTTAGTCACAATAAACAAAAGAAAAAAAGAGGCATGAAGCCAATCCAAAATGCAGAAGTTGATGAAAGATGTGGCATGCTCAAAACATGGCCGAGGTCACAAGCACTGTATACCTGGTCTTGATTCGAAAAGCAGCACCTGCAACTAGCAAGTATCAAGGTTCAAATTTAGAGTCCGCATGAAGCACCAACCAATACTCAAGATCAAGCTTCAGAAGACTTATAGATAGGAATCTTGTAACTAGTAGCCGATAGGCTTAGTTAGTCTTTCTCATGTTTTGATTTTTGATGTAATAGCAGGACCACGGACCGGAACTTCGATGGAACAGAACCTCGACGGAATGACACCTCGACTGGCTCTCCACCTCGGTATACCCCTTCCTCACTCACTTTCGAACTACACGTGGCCTGATTCCTTTATAGCCAAGGATATGTAGGCGGCTCAGATACAAGGGCTCGGTCACATTCCTCTTCTTCTAGTTTAGTCCCTCCCAATAAGGGTCAGGTCAAAAACACTTGTCTAGTCGTTCTTTGTCCGAAAACTCTTTGTGTTTTCAGTCAAAGAGGGGCAGCCTGTAAACACGTGATTTTTGACCCTCCCCGAGATTTTTTATATTTTTAGCGTAAAATATTTAGTTTGGTCCTAATATAGTTATTTTAGCTAATTTTGACTCTCTTACTTTATTTTTACCTTAAAATAAAAAATAACAAAAATATAGTTTTATTAATGTTTTGAAGTCATTTTAAACTGAAAAAATACAAAAATAATACTTTATATTTTTATCTTTATTAAAAAAACAAAAATTACAAAAATAGTTTTATTAATGTTTTGTAGTCATTTTTAAACTTAAAAAATACAAAAATATTACTTTATATTTTATCTTTTTTATAAAAAAACGAAAATTATAAAAAAATAAATAATATAATTAATATTTTATGGTTACTTTAATCTTGAAAAAATAAAAATATTTTTGTTTTAATTATCGGTTAATATTTTTTTGGAAGATTATTTTAAAAAAAAAACAAAATAAAAATAAAAAAAGGACAAAATATAATACAAAAATAAAGAAAGGGAGAGGAAGGTGACTATTGACACGGCTGATACAAAAAATACAAAACACATGCACACACTATAGGACAACACATGCACACACTACTCTTAAAGCATTTGAAAAAGGAATAAAAAAAAAGAAAGAAAGACAAAATAATACATGCACACATGACACACCATATGAAAAAGAATAAAGAGGGAAAAAGACAAAAAGTAAAACAATTGAAAATTGGAAGGAGATAGAAAGTGAAAAATTGAAAACAAAAAAGAATCAAAAAGACGGAAAGAATGAAAAGGAGAAGGAATAGAAAAAGAGAAATGATACAAAAAACAAATGAAAAAAGACAAAAAGAAAACAGAAGAAAATGATACAAAAGGATACTACTATTTTCGTTCTTCATTTTAAAAAGAGAAAACGAAAACGAAACAGGAGGCTACGGGAGAGTTTTTGGTTTTTGGAATATAGACTACACTGTATTTTTCATCTCTTTCTTCGCTGGGAAACCAGCTCCAGTCCATCGCACAAACCAGCAGCAACCTCGCCATCTTCTTCTTCAACCCATCAACCAAGCCCGTCGCCCACTAGCGAACCACCAGCTCCCTCCGTCGATGTTCGTCGTCCGACGAGGTACAACTTCAGTTGAGGTCGTCATTTGATTCGAGTTCCGTCCGGAGAGGTCGAGGTTTGAGATCGTCATAAAAGGTTCGTTTTCTCGTTGTGTACGTTGAAAATATGCAGAAATAAAGGTGCATGTTCTTTTTCGATATTGTTCTTCTCGTTAATATTTTGGATCGTTTCGCATTTGATTTAGTTTCGTATGATTCAGATTATTTTGTTTTGTAAATATATGATTCTGTTGAACATGCAATTTCATAATTAATGGTGGTCTTGTAGTGTCGAAATTAGCTAATGAAAATAACTAATCCTTCACATGCTCGCCAACTAGTTATGCTTCCGTTGTTTATGTAGTTGCTCGTCGTAGTCTTGAATTTGCTCACTTAGTTATCTACTCGTATGTTTACTCGAATTGGTTATAGTTGGGCATGATTTTGTCACCATATCGAAATTGGTTCCTTATTCCTCAACCGAACGATGTAATTAGATTAAAGGAATCGGGGGTGCATTTCATGTGACCCGACTCCAATTTTGAACAAGATTAAATAAAGCGTGTCAGGAACCACAGGCGCATTTCATGTAGTGTGGCTCGTAACATGTTTTAAATAATTTGGAATCAACTCCTAAATAAATATAGCGGGATGTAGTTCGCTTTAAATTTGAATTAGAGGTGCGCCTCGCCTAACAGTTATACAAATCGCAGGGCCCCCATAAATGTATATATAAAATACTTAGATTTCGAGATGTGCCGTTTCTTAGCGAATTTCACGGCATTCTCAAAAATGTAAATAAGTAATCGCTCTAGGCGCGTATTTTAATAATTTTACCTTCTTAAATACGGGTGTGCATTTCATGCGGCCCAAATCCAAATCCCAAAATGTTGAATAAGAATGTGTCGAGGATCCGGGTGCATTTCATGTGACGTGATTTGAAACATATTTTTAGGCAACATTCTCTTTCGTAAATAATAATAATAATAAAAGCGGTAAAGGGATATTAATTTGCATTAAGTACATAACTCTTAAAATCTGATAAATAAGCCGAATATGACAGTTAAGCGACCGTGCTAGAACCACGGAATTCGGGAATGCCTAACACCTTCTCCCGGGTTAACAGAATTTCTTATCCGGATTTCTGATTCGCAGACTGTTAAACAGAGTCATTCTTTTCCTCGATTCGGGATTCAACCGGTGACTTGGGACACCATAAATCTCGCAAGTGGCGACTCTGAATTAATTAAATAAATCCTATTTTGATTGTCCTTTAATTGGAAAAACTCCACTCGCACCCTCGCGGGTCAGCGGAAAAAGGAGGTGTGACACTTATGTGCAAAGCTTTACTTGTTTTCTCTCTCTTATTTTAAAGTCACAATTAAACATGGTCGGGAACCACACTGGTGGATCTTGGGGGGTTCCTAACACCTTCCCCTCGAGATAATCTCAAGCCCTTACCCGAACTCTGGTTTTCTTCAAAATCTTCTTCCTTTCTTTAAAGTGTCCTAATGCAAGGGAGCCCGCCTGGAGAATGGAGTGGCGATTTTATTTTGAAGTAGTAGTTGAAGTCAGGGAGCCCGCCTGGAGAATGGAGTGGCGATTTTATTTTGAAGTAGTAGTTGAAGTCAGGGAGCCCGCCTGGAGAATGGAGTGGCGATTTTATTTTGAAGTAGTAGTTGAAGTCAGGGAGCCCGCCTGGAGAATGGAGTGGCGATTTTATTTTGAAGTAGTGGTTGAAGTCAGGGAGCCCGCCTGGAGAATGGAGTGGCGATCTATTTTAATTTGGGGAAGCAGTTGAATGTAACAGAAATCTCCGGCATGAATCCAAGTTCGTAAGCAGAGGGAGGCAACAGGGATCAGAAAAGATAGATTCGGATTGCAAAGGAGAATAGCTCGAAGATCATAAAGAAGGAACCAATGGTCGGAGTTCGGCAATCAAGATAGGCCGAAGTAACAATTGGCAGGAGAGAGGAAGCATCATAAGGAACATCAAGTCAGCAGGATGGCAAGGAGCATGACAAGAGCAAGTTAAAAAGGATAGATAAGAATTCGCAGTGCTGTAACTTAGTTTAGCTTCTTATTTTGTTTAGCACGGTGTAATAAGGGGATCAGTTAAGCAGCAGTAACAGCAGTAACAACAGTAACAGCAAGATCACAACAATCATGGTAGTCCCAGCTACCAAAACTTCCCGAACTACATTGACCTGATTCCTGTTTAGCCCAGGATATGTAGGAGGCCTCCTGAAGTAAAGGCTCGGTCAAGATCTTTTAGAAATGCTTCACACGGAGTGCTCGAACGGGCAAAAATCGCTCGTATTCGCTCACTATCTTTGCACGAAAACTTTTCATGTTTCCGCGCAAAGAGGGGCAGCTGTGAGCACGTGATTTTTGCCCTGCGTGAGAATTACTCCCAAAATTTCAAAATAAAATAGTATTGGTGTTGTGCGTGGATTATATGTTATTGTTCTCTTATTTGCGTTTGTATATCCGTGTCTGTTTGTTTAAGTTAACAATCAAAATACATATACCAAATATGTCGCATTTATATTTACAGGGTTAGTTCCGTACTTAAAAATAGTTAAGTTTTATTTTTGCGAAGAATGAAAAGTCATAAAAAAGGGGGGTATTTTTCCGTAGTTCTTGTCATGTAATGTGCAATTTGGTAGTTAATTGTGTTAATTGTTACCAAAAATTAATTATAGGTGCTACAAGTCGATTTGTTTATATATATATATATATATATAGGTGCTACAAGTCGATTTATTTATATATATATATATATATATATATAAATATATGTATATATAGATATATGTATATATAATACAACTTGGAGTGTAATAAGGAGATCAGAGTTGGGCCACAACTTAGCCCAAAAAGCCAGGCCCAAGCGAATCACCTCTGATCCAGTCCAACCCGTCTCCAGATAAGACCAAACGACGTCGTTTCTATTTTTAGTAAAGAGATCCAAGCCATCGATCAGCATGGATCAGACGGATCTCATTAATTGCCCCATTCTGTTGATCCTGGCCGTTGGATTCCCATCATCCAACAGCCAAGATTAAAACATTAATTTTAAGCATACCAATACCTCCATCCCCGTTTTCATTCCCTCCTCAACCCTTTCTCGTCTCTCACAGTAACGACACATTCCCCGTCTTCCGCCGCCATAGCACCGCCGGCCGGAAATCGTCTCCGCCGGCGGTGGTTGTCCAAACAGCCCCAAATTAACACCGCATGACCGCCTAACTCCCCTCTCCCCGAATCCGTTGTTATTTTTCTTCGAATCAGTCCCTAACTTCTCGAATATTCAGTTGAAGTTTCGAGCAAAATATGAAACCATTCCAACCAACCCCAAATTCACACCAATCACTCCCTAGACCTCCCTCATACCCCGTATAACATTGGTCTGGTTCGAATCTAACCAGAAATACTCGAACCCCAATCTGAGCCTAAGAACCCTAGAAATCAAATTAGGGATTTGGGGTCCAAAATCGAAACGAATTGGGGTCTAATAGACCTTAATGGAGATGTTTTCATTTGAAAACATTTCGATTAAGTTCCGTTAGACTCTAAAATCCAAATGTGAGCCAAATCCGAGATTGGTCCGGAGTCGTTCGAGCTTTGGTTTCGTCTTATATGGTATTTCTATTTTTCTTTCTTCATATTTAATGTGTTAATCATGTGAATTGTTTGTCCTTTGTTTCCTCTTTTAGTTGTCTGTTTTTTTCTCATCTTCAATAGACCTTTTATCCGATCGATTTCTCTATTTGATTCAATGCTGATTGCTTGGTATGTCTAGTTTCACTTAATGTCGACAAAAATTAATTGGCTGGTATGATTGTTCATTGTTTGGGCCTGCCCGTATGCCATTCATAAGGCATGGACTGGGTGTTTTGGTTTGGGTCTGGATTAGGGATTGCTTGGACCTAATTAGTAGGGTTTAATTAGATAATTAAAGTGAGTTATTTAATAAGCATGCCCATAAGAAAGGATTAGTGGAACCTGCAGCAGGGCATGGCTGTTGCAGGAAATATTTAATAGGTAAATCCCATGCCTTAGACAGAAGGTAGTGATGAAACATTGGCAGGTCTGCCCAGGGAATATCAGGGTTCAGCAGAATAGAGGATGGGCAAAGGTATTTGTTTTGTAGAGGGCTATTGGCTCCTGGGACTGATTTTAACTATAAGTATAGGGAGAATCTGGATGACCGGGGGGGATTTTTCATACACACAAAAAGACCTAGAGAGCAATATAGGCATTGATACCTAGAAAAACAGTGATATACACAGAGGCTTAGACATTCATATAGACAGAGTTTAGGACTGGATTTTTGGAGAGATATAATTTGGAAACATATAGCCATTCACACAGACAGAAACTTTAGAAATTAGACAGTGGGAGTTTGGATTCTTCTTGGTTTGCCATTGGACCTTTGGTCACTGTTTCATTGGACTGTGTTTTAAGTTCACAAGATCTCTTACATAGATTCTGGGGGTCGTTTGTTCTGTTGGCTAAAGCTGTTTGTCACTGGTTGGCTGAAGTCGTTGGCCACTGGTTTGCTGAAGATTGACTGTGTTTTGTTTGCTGAATATTGTGTTTTGGGCTACTGCTTTGGGTCTGTTTTGGCTGTTATTTTGCTTGTTGAGTTTTGGACTACTACTGTTTGGTTTGCTGAGTGTTTACTGGTTGGTTGCTGAGTGACTGGTTGGTTGTTGCTGTGGTGTTGTTGCTGTTGGTCTGCTGTTAATTGGCTTCATCGACTTAACTGATCTCTAGTCTCCTACTTTGTTGATTTCCAGGTACATCACTATTGCCTGAAGCTGTAAATGTGAATTGAAGAAATAAAGCTTAGCTTACTGATTATCATGTCATTCTAATCCATATCGAAATTTAGTTAGATATATGTATACTCATTAAGGAGAACTTGAACATGTAATAGACTGTATGGATTGTAACTGTGTGAACTTTATATTTCCGTAATCTATCACAGTATAAGTGGTCTACTGGAAATATACTACGTAATGGGTATATGAATCAGTTGAATACATGTTAAAAATTTCAAGTTATGTTCGTGGTGTTAATTTGTTTAGGTTAAGAGTGCATAATAACTACAATCAGTGTAAAAGTAAATAGAGGCATAATGATGGTAGCTTGATCGAAAGTTATGAATTAGTAGTATCGTGTTCAATGTTCAAGTAGTTAATTGTAAAGATAAGTATGTAAATCCCGTTTTATCAATAGTTTGTTAAAAAAAAAAGAATCTGGACAATTGATATATCACTTCGTTGCTATTAGATTATCAGTACACTTTAGTTTGTGTATATCTACTATGATCTAGATCATTAATACGAAAACTGATTATCAATAATATGCAAGTAGATTAGATTAAAATCTGAAGCATGTTCAATATTCTTTTCTTAAACAGAATAAAGACAAATTTTCTGGTAACTAATTAGCTTAACTAATTTGAATACAAAATTGAAATTTAAGTAATTTGAGAGTGAAGTAAAAAGAAAATTGTCTTCTATCGGTCAATTTTGAGTCAAGGCTCTATTGAATGGCCCAAATGCGGCAAGTATATGGGCCTAGCTACATAATACCTATAGTAAACTATTCTGGGCCATTGAGCCTAACATTTACACAAATGGTCAAGTTTGTGCTTCAACTAGATCTAAATTGGACCACGGGCAGTAGTCAAGCCCGATATGAACTAAATCCTAGACTCTTATAAGTTTGTGGCCCCAAAAAATATAAAACTAGTAGGTAATGATAAACAATTAACATTTCTCTTTGTTATTAGAGACAAAACAAGTAGAGAATATAGTATTTGTTAGGTATGACCTTAAAAAAAAAAATGAGATGAGACTCGCCGTATTAAATAAACAATTGCGGGGCCCTCAATTAGTCGTGGTAAAAAACTTAGACTCGGAAGGTCCGTTTAGTGAATTTCGCGGTCCTTTCCCAAAGTTAATAAAGACGATCGACTCTTTAGGCGCGATTTATAAGTAAATTACTTTCCTAAACGCGGGTGCGCATTTATGTGACCCAAACCTTACTCTCGGCGGAACTGAAGTACACTAGAGTCGCAGGCGTACTGGTTGCGGTGTGGCTCGAAAATGTATTTTCGTGACGTTACAACTCTTCTAAGAAATAAAAGCGGAGCATTAAAAATGCATAGTTAAAATATATAAAGAAATCAGATAAGAGCAGAAGTGCAGTTGAGCGACCGTGCTAAAACCACGGAATCCGGGAGTGCCTAACACCTTCTCCCGGGTTAACAGAATTCCTTATCCAGGTTTCTAGTTTCGCAGACTGTAATACAGAGTCATAAATTTCCTCGGTTCGGGATTAAACCGGTGACTTGGGACACCATTATTTTCCCAAGTGGCGACTCCTGAATTAATTAAATAAATCCCGTTTCGATTGTCCTTTAATTGGAAAAACTTCCTCACGCCCTCGCGGGTGCGTAAAAAGGAGGTGTGACAGATGCTCTCACCAGGGGGAGTTAATGCGCGTTGCACACTTTTTCCCTTACAAAGTTTTGTCCCACCGGGTTTTCCTTGTGAGGTTTTTAACGAGGCAACCAAAAGGCGTATTATTAGATATGTGTACTCTTTTTCCTTTTCTAGATTTTTTTCCCATTGGGTTTTATTTTAGTTAAGGTTTTAATGAGGCACATTACTTATTGAGTAGACATTCAAGGGGGAGTGTTAAGAATAGAATTCTATTTGGAGTGAATGTCTATAATTCTATTTGGAGTGAATGTCTATCTTGTGGAGAGTTTTACTTTGTGACTAAGTCATATTTCTCCTATAAATAGAGGGTCTTACCCCATTGTAAATCATCCCAAAATTCAATAAGAATTTCATCTCTCTCTTTCTCTACAATATTGTTCTTCTTCTTTTATTATTTCATAACAAAAGTAATATTTTATTGTTATCTAACTTCTTTTTTAATTATTATATATAAATTTACTTATTATTCTATAATTCTATTTTAATATTTACTTTTATAATTTTAACTTCAAATTTTTAATCTTCGACATAATTTGTCTTTCTTTCATCTTTTCTAGAATTGGTTTGCCCCATTTATTTATCCAAGTTTCCGTTCGATTCTTTGTCTTTTTTAATTATTTTAATTTTTTCTTTTTGTTAATAATATTAGTTAACCTTTTTTTTCATGGTTTTTGCTCTTGTTTCCAAGTTACGTAATTAATAATAAATTAGTAGAAAATAAATAAATTAATGTGTAATTCTTGATAAATTTTAGGCGAAATGGCTTTCTAGCCACTTAAACTTGTAAGGCTTTTGAAAGCCGATACACAAACTTTGGACTTTTCCATTTGAACACCCAAATTCGTGAAACCTTTAACTAATAAACACATTTAATCCTTGACACGTGTGTATTATACATTGACAGACGTGTCCATCCAATTAGCACATGACCAATGGGATTGTTACATGTCAAGGGCATGCAACCAAATCCCATGTGTTGGAATGAATTTATTAATTTTTAATTTTTCTTCTATTTCCTTTATTTTCCTTTTCACCAACTGGTAGTAATTACTAATTAGTATGCACGAGCCTGAGATTATATTGGATGGACGGGGCAAAGCGTAGGGCGGAGTCAGTAGACTCTTGTACTACGCGAGGTAGATGCTTTGAGATATAAAGTGCCATGCTTTCTCTTTGTTTTGTGAAGGAAAAAGCGGCCATGATGATGAGGGATCGATGTCAACAGCAGGAGGTGCTTTTTCTCCCATCTTCCTCGTCGATTTCAGCTACTCCGGCATTTTAACTTTTTGCAGAGAAGCTTTTAATGAAGAAAAATAATTGTCTATTTTGATTCTAAAGGTTAATATGATTTTAGGTATTTTTCAGCAGTTTTAATGGGGAAGGAGACAAAGGTTAGTAGGTGTAGGAGATATTGTGATGTTTAGGAAGCCAAACGATAAGTTTATTTAAGGTATTTTTTTCGAGCATAAATCCACCATTGTTGTGCAGTGAAGAGCTTCAAAGCCTCTAATGGAGATGGAAAAAAAAGACAGATCTTTTTATCTTGGGTGTTGACCACCAAAGTCGGTCCACACGATAGGGAGGAGGGACTGGTTGGTTCGTTTGGTTGTTGTTGTGGGTTACGGGTGAAGCCTTGTTTCAAGTCATTGGAGATGGTGCGAAGATACATGGGTGGTGTGTAGAAGACGAGATTCGGGGTGCGGGGGTTATTTCAATTATGGAAATCGGCACACACGTGCCATTTGAATGTAACTTGTACGCACTATGTCCACGTAAGATAACCTACAACCACATAAGTATAGTCAATGGTCAAAGGTATTTATTAGTTATAGGTTTCACGAGTTTGAGTGTTTAAATGGGAAAGACTAAAGTTTGTGTATCAGCTTTCAAAAGCCCTACAAGTTTAAGTGGCCAGGAAATCATTTTGCCTAAATTATATTTAAAATAAGTGGTTATTTTAGTAAACTTATTAGTTATAGTACAAAACGATACACTCAAACCAAACAACAAAAATATTATTTACCAAGAGCAAGCGATACAATCTATTCAGATGTTATATTCATAAAACGATACAATATAACAATACAATACAATACAATATAATATATTATAAAATAACAGATAAAAATAATTCAAACATAGGGTAATGCTTTTGGCCATCGGAAGTGAGTTCCTACGACTTCACACCTATGACCTATTAAATAATCTTTTTATTTCCACTATGCACAGGATTCGGGGAGAGAAAAAGGTATAGAAGTGCCAAAATACATAGACCCCTCAAATTTAGTAGCAATTTTTGTTTTCGCATTTCAACTAGGATAAATATAATCATTTCTTGTGTTCCCACTAAACACAACTAAAAAAAATTGGAACCCCAGGAAAACCTGTACCTCTGTCACAACCTCTGTCCTTCGAGTAAGCACTATGTGCGCATTAAGTAAATCCCCATTATGTAATAGTCTGCAAACCACATAGGAAAATACAATAAATTTATAAGCGCAAAAAAGGTGCATTTCACTATTGTTAAGTGTGTGAATGGGTCTAAAATCATGTTATTTTTTAATTAAAAACCCCACTTTTTTAAAGCCCACTGCACCATCATTGTGTCTTTATCGCTGCCGTTATCCGCCACCAGAAAGTAGAAAATCAAGAATTTCTACACCCACCAACCAATCTTGTTCCTAAGCTACATTTTCTTTCTGGAGATATTGAAGTCTTTTATATAAAATAATTAAAAAAAACTCGTTAATAATAACACCCAGCAAGTTCAGTAGAAGTTGTCTCCATATAGAATATTCTCAAAATTATCTCCACTTGGTGAGATAGTCCATCACTGATACCAAAATGTAGGTACTAAGCCAATGTAACAGTGTAATCGAACAAAATAAGAGAAGAATAGAAGAAATAAGAAGAAAAGAAAGGCGGAACTGAGAGAGATGAGGGAAAAATGAACTCACATCCAACATATATTCTGAATGGTTTACATTTTGAAGTTGCTATTTATTAGAATGAAGCATGCTAAAGAAATGCAAAAGATAAATAATAAAATGTAAAGAGTATGACTCAAGTGATACCCACTTTTTACTAACTTTCAAAATCATAATTGCCAATTTGTGTATCGATACCCCCTTCCCCTCCCGATTGAAGAACATCGTTGTCCTCAAGGGTGAAGGAAGAAAAGCGAGCCTTAAGTGCAAACGTGAGCTCCCAAGTGGCATAGGATGCATCTAAACCTGTCTATTTCACAAGGCACTGGAAATAGCCTTATTCCTTTCTTGATCAACCTCCTCTCAAGGACTTGCTCAGGTGTAGAGCAAACACGACTAGCCAAATTAACCAAAGGAGGATGCATTATCTCAGCAGATATCTCATGACAGATTTTCCGCTGGGAGATGTGAAAAGTAGGATGGATCAGAACTTCAGGAGGTAGTAGCAAGTTGTAGGCAACTTTACCAAACTTTTCAACAATAGGATATGGGCCAAGTAGCAAGATGTAAGTTTATGGTAAGGGAAAGTGGACAAGGAAGATTGTCGATAGGGCCGAAGCTTCACGTAGACCCAGTCACCTACTTCAAAACGTCTATCAGACCTATGAGCATTGGCCTGAGACTGTATTCTCTGTTGAGCTCAAGGTAGGTGAAACTTTGCTAGTTGAAGTTTGAATTCATGCAACAAGGAGATGTATTCAATATAAGCAACACCTAAGTCACATGGTAAATAAGGCAAATGCAAAGGTGGAGGATAACAATAGAGGAGTTCAAAAGGAGAAATTTGTATAGCAGAATATGGACTAGTATAATGAAGGAGTCGACAAACTTACTCTACCTTGCCGGAGGGCTCCCCTCCTCACGGGACTCCTCCCACAGCTCAAACCAAGAATATGCCACCTCCTTTATGCGGTAGGAGGCCAACTCCGCTAACTCCTTCTCAATGGAATGCATAACTTCAAAAGTCTTGTGCATCTTATCAATAAAGTCCTAAGGATCCTCCTCGAGATTAGTGCCCGCTAATACTAGAGGATCTAACTGTAGAAACTTATTCATCCTAGAGCTAATGGAATCCCCTGGTTGGCTGGAAGAAGTAGGTAAAACATTCAATCTCTAGGCTTGAGAATCCACTATCTGAGCCAACATTTGTATGACTCCTCTAAGCTCCCTATCAGAAACGCTGGGTTTGGTGGTGGAATTAGAGTATCTGTTGGAGGTGGAATAGATGCACCCTCAGTTGAAGTAGGGATTGATGCAGTCTGAGTAGGAGTAGTGGAATGAAACGCAATAGTCGGAGGAATACCCTCGCCCCTCGGGTGCTCACCCACATCATCAATTATGGAATCAATAGCCACTCCTCAGGTGGGATTTGGCTCCTTTACCAGTTCTTTCCTTCTTCCTAGGCGCAATGTACTGGAAATTAGAGCAATGCACGAGTTAAAAGAGGAACATTGTTGCAATTAGTGCTATCGCACGATCTAGAATATCAAAAAGGGTGACATTCCTAAATTCCCAAGTTGCATCCTTATTATAGATGTGGTCGATAACACATCGATAAGAAAGACTATACTAGACACAGCTCCGAGACATCCTAGGACACCTTAAAATCTTAGGCTCTAATACGAAGTTTGTCAGGCCCCAACCTCGAGGAGCGCAACTGATGCTCACCCTAGTCAAGCAAGCATATTTTATGCAATCTACCCGACCTTACCCAAGAATAAAGTGAAGATATGTTCCATTAATTAGACAATAAGAAGATTACATGGACAATAGCAATTTCATTACCATTAGAACTTCAATCAAGAGTTCCCAAAATACTACATTACATATTAATAGTTTATAAGAGGAAATATGTGATACAAATACCACACCTTTAGTTTAACTTTCCCAAAACCAAGAGACAAACCACACTACGTCTACGGAGCTTCTAATGGATAGAAAAGAATGTTGGTGCCGGAAACAAGGCTCTGGCTATACCTCAAAGTACTATACATAAAAGACAAGAGATACAATACACTGAAAAGAAGTAAGGCTCACCAAGTAATATGTGGAGAGGGTGTACTGCTACCACTGATCGATGCCACCTGCTGTGGACCACCTGCATCCATTAAAGATGAAGTACCTCGGCAAAAGGGACGCCAATACATAAGGAATAGTACTATTATGTAAATCTGAGGAATAATACTAGTATGTAAAACTAAACACCCACTCAATAAAACAAGTAACAGTGCAATGAGAAAAAAATATGGAATCAGTGAGAGCCTCAAACAATATTAAAGTGTCAAGTTAAGAGAAAGATAAATTTCAATATTTTAAAGTTGGTAGATCTTTAGTACCGATAAACCACCATGCTATTAGCATAGAGTCCTATCACGCTCCGATCGACTAAGCCGTCTCACTCAAGACATCAAATCACAACACTACCATATGCGTGGCATGGCGTCCGATCTCAGCCGGAATGACAAAGCTGTCTCAACACAATATCGTGTGGGTCGACATTGTAGATGCGTGATTTTGCCCCTACCCGAGATTTTTTATATTTTTCAGCGTAAAATATTTAGTTTAGTTTTAATATAGCTATTTTAACTAAATTTGACTCTTTTACTTTATTTTTACCTTAAAATGAAAAATAACAAAAATATAGTTTTATTAATGTTTCGTAGTCATTTTTAAACTTGAAAAATACAAAAATAGTACTTTATATTTTTATCTTTTTATAAAAACGAAAATAATAAAAAATAGTTTCATTAACATTTTGTAGTTACTTTAATTTTGAAAAATATAAAAAATAATTTTGTTTTAATTATTAGTCTTATAGTTATTTTGCTTACGTAGTGATTAATTAATAACACCGTGTTCTCATTCTCGGTTCCGGGCAAAGAATAATATTCGGGTTCAAACTACCTGGTTTTATAATTTTCGGACCTAGCCCGTAATAATCCGAGTCCACCACACGGGGAACACGAACAAAACTACCCATACACACATGCACACACTATGGGGACAATAGGTAATGGGGGATGGGAATAATAGAAAATGACAAAAAGAAAGTAAAAAACAAAAGAAAAAGACAAAAATATAATATGGGACTAAATTTAAAAAAAAAAAAAGCAAAAAAAGGGGGGCTCACGTGAGGGGAACAAAACTAAAGAAAAGAGAATAGATACAATTTGAAAAAGAGACTCACGTGAAAGGCATCTGAGGGGAACAAAAACAAAAGAAAAGAGACAACTACATACACACACCCACTATAAAAGCAAAAAGAGAAGATAGAAAATATTGTTTAATACACACACACAATATTGTTTAATACACATGCACACAATATAAAGAAGAGAAAAACGGGCAGCAAGGATCGAAAAAAAAGGGCCGATACATAAACAGAAACGGGTAGCCTCTTCAAAACAGACCCCCACCCCTAGGTTTCATCTTCTTCTACGCACGAAAAGAGAAAGGAGAGGTGATCTCTCTTTTGAACTAAAAAAAGAAATCGAAAATAACAGGAGAAGAAAAATTGAAATCAAAATAGAAGAGGAGAAAAAGGGGTAACATTTAAACGGGGCACATTTACGTTTTTACGTTATGTGTGTGAAAAAAGGAGGTGTGACAGACATCACATCATATTCTGCTAGCAATCATCTCATCCCAATTAATGAGTAATAATCTCAAGACATCAATCTCATTCTATTTAAGGGAAACAATCTCAACACATCAATAGGGGGATTTACCCCTCAATCACTCTTACAATGGCACGTGTAGTTTTGAGATTAGGTTATTTAAACCTACCCTTCCTCGGTGACTAAATGATACTCCCAAAATATTTACTATAAATAGGAGTTTCAACACATTTCATAATTTTTACACTTCTTTTCATTTCATTGGCACTAATGGCCACAAGTGTAGTTTCCATTCTTGGAACGATGGCCTCATGTCATATCTCATATTCAATTCCTTCACTTTCAAGCATCATCATAGATTATTGACAACAAGAGCACCCGAAACCAAGACCCTAAATATGCTTATGAGAAATCATGAGTCTTAAGCAGACTGAGTTTTCTTCCATAATTTGGCATAATAACTTCTATTTGAAACACGAATTCAAGTCATAACATTTGAATACACAAATCATACTTGAACACATTTTCGAAGAAGAGCATAATGTGATATGAGAAATTAAAATGCATTTTGAACATATAATTTCTGACACAATACTTATTTTGAATAATCAAATTTATTAGGAATAATTGGGGATGTTATGAATAAGAATCATGGGCCAATCACACTTGAGACTTGCGAGAACATCATGGGAGTCAATTCAAAAAGAAAAGTTTAGCCAACATACCTCGCTTGAGATTTCCTTAATTTACTACTACATTCCAGAAATCCTAGCGACTTCAATCTAGTAGAGACATGACAAAGTTGAACCATAATTAGGAAAAGATTCATGGGATCGTCTCATTTAAGCATTATGTCAAGTGCTAGGTGTGCAATATGATTTCAAGGTACTTTCATGGTGCGTTTTCCTTTATCTCACAACCCAATGTTCACCCATTTGAGTTCAAAAACCTCCCCACAACCCGTGTGGGTACATGCATGCAAAATGAACAACTCCTACTCCCAAGAATCACACTTCTCATTACCTACTTTCAGTCCAATCTCGAAATTAAGGGCTAGAGAGTAGAATCTTACCTCCTAGATAAAGGCCTTGTAAGCTTTCCTTGTTGGATTTCAAGGCTTGACAAGGATTTGATATATGGAGATGTTGGCTGCTCTTCCTCTTCTCTTTAGCTCCCTTCCCTTCTCTTTAAACACTGGATTTTTGGCTTATAAACGAACCTCAATGACTTTTAATCAAAATGGGGTCAAGATGTAAAATCAGAAAATGGACACTCCATACTCAACTCTGCGGTCGCAGAGCGCACCGCATATTATGTCTATGGCCCGAAAAAATGGTCCCAAAAATTAGGCTGACCTACCAAAGTTTGCGACCATTCTGCGGCACGTGGAATACTTATGCGATCTCATAACACACCGTAGAAAATCCCACCGAAATCCCTCATGATGGATCTGCGATAAATTGTGCGACCTACGAAATGATTATGCGGTCGCATAATTGACCGAAAAATGTCTTTCAATATTTGTCCCTTTTTCTGCACCACTACGCGGCAAATCTACAGTCTGCGAAATAATTCTGCGGTCACATAATGGATCGTAGAAATGCATTGTTCTACAAAGAATTTCTCCAACTCCCCAACGCATTGTACAACCCAAAAGGTCTGTACTACAATCCTGAAACACATTATCCTACCTCGACACCACAAAACCCTGGGTTCTAGGTAAAATTTTACGGGGCCTTATATCCTCCCTCATTTAGGATCATTCATCCTCGAATGAGGGTCAAAGTCTGCCATTAGAATCCAGTGTGACTCAATTATTACTTCACACACCAACAGTTCCAAATTTTGACTAACTTCCTTAATTTCCAAAAAAAATCTAGAGTCTCCCCTATAATTGGGATTATCTACCTATCAGAGCATCCTAGAACCAGTCTAACAATATAACCATAACGTAACGATGTAACACAACATGGAAACAACGCCGACCACAATGTCATAAGCATTATATTACCAAAAGGGAGTATCCTTAACCTAAGTGGTATAAGGGAAACATAATTTGTAGAAAGTTAGCTCTTAATATTTCATAGAAGACAACTAAATAGTTATTCAAACAAATGAGGATACTTTTTCTTCATCTCTTCCTCGGCTTCCCAAGTGGCCTCTTCAACTTGTTGGTTTCGACATGGCACTTTCACGGAGGCAATATCTTTATTTCTTAGCTTTCGGACTTGCCTATCAAGAATGGCAATCAGAATCTCCTCATAAGTCATTTTTTTGTTAACCTCAATAGTCTCTACCGGGACAATGAGTGTTGGGTCTCCAACTACCTTTTTCAATATAGACGCATGTAACACTGGGTGCGCCAATGACATATTTGGTTGTAGCTCAAACATGTAACCCACCTAACTAATCCTCTGAATGATTCTGTACATTCTAACATACCTCATACTCAATTTCCCTTTCTTCCCAAACCACATTATACCCTTCAAGGGAGAAACCTTTAAAATATCCAATCATCCTCTTTGAACTCCAAATCCCTGCGACGCACATCCAAATAGGACTTTTGATGACTTTGAGCACTTTTCAACCGTTCCTTGAATTTTGACAATCCTCAAACACATTAGCCTACCTCAGCACCACGAAACCCTGGGTTTTAGGTAAAATTTGTGCGAGACCTTACATAGAGTAACCTAGAGTTAGGTAGCAGGAATCGATAATAATAAAACCAGAGTAAGAGTTGAAATATAGTATGACCTACCTTGATTTAGTAAAGCCATACGAATATATAACTGAGTCTATGAAACAAAATGTAGCAATAGTCGTAAGTTCGACAAAGTACCGAACAAAGAACTTCAGTACATCTATAGATGTCCAGAGGGACAACTTGTCATAGTACTGCATATGTTCACAAGTGAGGCCTAGAGACTGGCTAAAATCTGGAGAAAAAAGGAGAGAATATAGCATTGTCACAAATACAAGGACAAAGTCGTACATGTTGCATGACATAAGGTAGCAACATTTACGAATTGGACGAATTTCGACCACAGGTCGTGGTGTGAGAAAGAGGCCTAAAAGGGGAAATGCCCTCGCCTTTGGATTTATTCCCAGAATAGTTGCCTAGATGGCAATGATGATACCAAATTATTCGTAAGAGCTATCCAGTTATGAGACCGATAAGTGCATCAGTCAATATTGGAGGATAAATGTTCCAAAGGGGGAATAATCTTACACCCCATGCTTTCATCTGTAAAAGTACTCTGTAAGCCGATTGATGTAAGCTCATAAATGAGATCATTTTTGAAAGTACATAAAGTAAGTTAATAATAATACTTTGGGAGAAATGAGATCATCTTTGAAAGTACATACAATAAATTAATGATATTACTTTAGAGGTTACAAATATTAAAGATCACAGAATAACAAGTTCCAAGAGGGTTGGGAGGCTTAATAGCTAAACAAATGGAAGAAAATAAGTTCCGTTGAAAGTCAACAAGTTGGAAATGTTATAACGTATACTTTTGGGGTGAGACGAGGTTGCTTAACATGATAAGGAGGATATGTTATGGGTTAGTTTAGTCGTATGATAATCATGTGTTATGTTTTGAAGGCAAGTAAGTTATGGAACAAAGGTTGATCATCACATGTTACATTAAAATGTGCTGAAAATTAGGTCACAAGTTCGCTAGACTGAGCAAGCACCTCCTTTGGGACTCACAAAGTCAGTGTAAAACTCCAGCTGGTATATAAGTCAATTCTCGGTTGTTTTAACTATTTTTTCTCGAGCAAAACAGTTCCTAAACACTCCTAGATGCTCTCCAAGAGTTCCCCTATGATCCTAGAGCAAATACAGAGATAAACTACGCAAGTTCGGCAAAAAGAATATCGTGGTTACCATTGACTCCCCCTCCTTCTTGTTGTGACGACTTAGGAAGTTACTTGGTATTGAAGTGAGTGAAAGAACAGAGGGTTCTTGGTATATTTTAGGTAGTTTCATCTTCTATAACTTAATCTTAAGTTTGTACAAGTGTTGGGTTGAATTTTGTTGGAGGATTCTCGAAGAAACTAGTAACTATGAAACTTGAAGTTGAGCTATGTTGTGTGGGATGTTTTTACATGTTTTAAGATACCAAATGTAATTGTAAATGTATGGAGATAATGGTGATGCTGAGGGGAAGTGAATATGAAGATCATTGTGCTAGAACATGTTGGATTGGAGCTATAAAAGACCTTATAGAGTTATGTATATAAGTTGTTCGATGAAATGACTAAATGAACTTCCCTTTAGAATGTGAAGTCGCTATTTATACCCATCCTATGCATGATATAGATTACCATCCGTAAGAGGTTCTAGGACTTGTAAAACATTTGTAAGTTCATGGATAAGGTATCTTAAGGATATCCCTTCTTTTCTTTTTTCATGACCCATATGATACAACAAAACGAGCAAATACGCAACTTGCATAAATAACTTTATTATTAGAAGTACTAGGGTTGCCTGTGTTTTGATTTCCCATATTGCGCTTATGACATCCCGAAAGATCTTATTGACTTACTTCATTATGCATTTCATTCATTTATACATTTATATTGACCTATGACTAGATGGCGTTATATACGCATATATTATATGTATATGGGGTATGGGGAAATGTTATGGCATTATATATGCACCACCACTTGATCAACTCGCATATGTTGATGATTCGCCCACTGAGGCCGAGATGATATGATGGGATGCCCTCAGAGTCTTGGTTATATTATGTACGCATATATGTATGCATGATATGACATTTATACGCATATGCATGACATAATAAATGTTTCAATATTCACAAAGCTATTCAAACTTACAGCTTGAGTCCTTTACTTCATGTTTCTTTAATGTCTTTTATATACTGATTTTATGCCTTACATTCTCGGTACATTATTCGTACTTACATACCTTTTGCTTGAGATGTTGCATTTCATGTTTATAGGGCCTGATAGACAGCTGGATAGACCTTCCTAGTAGACAAAGTAAAAAATCAACTTGGTTAGTTAGCTCTACTTCCTCGAAGTTACCAGGTCTAGACCTTGGATTCCATTTTATATATACGGGTTTGATGAATAGGACGAGGACCTATCCTGACCATGATATAGTTTAGTTATCTCTAGAGGCTTACAGATGAGTCCTGCATATTTTGTAGATCAGTGTTGTGGTCTTGCAAGCCTCGTATACATGTTAGTTTGGTATTGCTGATTAGATATTCATGGTGGCCTCGTCGGCCTTGATCGGTATTTTCAGTTTGCAGGTAGGCCTTGGCGGCCTAAGTTGCGGGTTACCCCTCCAGAGTTTACAATTACATAGTGGTACCCTCGGGCCAAATATTGCACCAGGTGTCGTCCACACCTCCCCAGGTTTGGGGTGTGACAACTACATCTAACCTTACAAACTGATTGGCCAAGTCTTGAACATCTGATGTAGTGGTCTCTCACCAACCGAGATATATGCAAGGATACCCATACTCACAACTTTTTTACTCAACGCAGCAGCCACCACATTTGCCTTCCTGCGATAATACAAAATGGTAATATTATAGTCTTACAACAACTCCAACTACCTCTGCTACCTCAAAATGAGATCCTTTTGCTTGAATAAATATTGTAGACTCTGATGATTCATAAATACATCACACAATATGCCATTGAGGTAATGCCTCCAAATCTTCAATATATGAACAATCACTGCCAACTCCACATGATGAACAGGGTAATTCATCTCATGAACATTTAACTGTCGAGACACGCTTAAAATCACTCTGGCATCCTACATCAATTCTTCAACAAGCTTAATACACAGTATAGATCCCAAACTCGTGGGTAATACAAACATCGGAGCTGTATTCAAGGCAGTTTTGGGCTTCTAAAAGCTCAACTCACACTCATCAAACCACCAGAATGGGGCATCCTTCTAGGTTAACCTAGTCAATAGGGTTGCAATAGATGAAAACCCCTTCGCAAACCAGCGATAATAACCCGCCAAACCTAGGAAGCACCGAATCTCTGTAGCTGAAGTAGATCTAGGCCAATTCTGAACTGCCTTAATCTTCTTAGGATCCATTTTAATGCCCTCGATATACAACATGTCCCAAAAAGGCAACCGAGTCTAACCACTTTATAAACTTGGCATATAACTAACTATCTCTCAGATCTGAAGTACAAGCCGAAGGTGTCGCTCATGGTCCTCTCGACTGCGGGAGTAGATCAAGATATCATCTATGAATACGATCACAAAAGAATCCAATGTTGGGGCATTTTCCAAGCCAAATGACATCACTAGGAACTCATAATTGTTGTACCGAGTTAAGAAAGCTATCTTAGAGAAATCTGATGCCTTAATTTTCAACTGATGTTAGCTGGATCACAAATCAATCTTCAAAAAATACGTTGGCACCCTGAAACTAATCAAATAAGTCATCAAATAGGTGGCAAAGGATACTTGTTCTTGATGGTGAATTTGATCAACTGCCGATAATCTATACAAATCCTCATCAAAGCATCTTTCTTCTTCATAAACAACATTGGCGCATCCCAGAGCAAGACAGTAGATCTAATGAATCCTTTACTAAGAAAATCATGTAAGTGCTCCTTCAGTTCCTTCAACTCAGGTGGCGCCATACGATATGGTGGAATAGAAATGGGCTACGTGCCTAGATCCAAGTCAATACAAAGAAAAATATCCCAGTCAGGTGGCATCCCCGGCAGGTTTTCAGGAAACACCTCTAGAAACTCACGCATAACAGGTACCAAATCCATAGAAAGAACATCCGCACTAGTGTGAGCACGTGATTTTTGCCTAACATGAATTACTCCCACAGTATTTTGTGAATTTTTGTGTTACTTTGGGTATTTGTTTGAATTCGTATGAGCGTGATTATATGTGTTTAAATTAATGAAAAATACAAAATATGTCGTGCTTACGTTTCTTATCTAGCTTTGAAATTAGGAGTAATTAATTTTATCTTGCCAAAATAATAATGTAGTCTTGCATTTTTAAACATTTAATGTCCAAATTGTGTGACTTCATTTTAAATTGCTATTTGATTGCATGGTGATTGTTATGTGAGAGTTAATTAGCACTTTTTTTAAATTAATTTGGTTCTATAGGTTAATTTGAGTTGGTTAAAATTGTTTTAGTTTTAATTAATTGTTAAATAAAAGGGAGGGAAACAAAATAACAAGGAAATCGGACCAGGCTGAAATTTTAATAAAGCCCAAACGAAACGACCAGGCCCACACCACTGGATCAGCCCACCCTCACCTTGGATCGATCTGAGCCGTTCAGATCATTTGATCCAACGGTCACCAATCGCCCCTGTACCCCGACCCATATCCACACAAGAAGAAACCCGCCCGGTCCAAGACCTACCCAAACGACATCGTTTCGTTAAGTGGGTGGATCCAAGCCGTCGATCTAAATCGATCCAACGGCCTAGATCCAATCCCACGCTTAGTATATATTCCTAATTCCTTACCCCGCCCCCCTTTCAGACCCCCCCCCCCGTCTCCCATCTTCAGAGACTAGGTCTCTTGACCTCCGCCATTCTCCGCCTTCGACCGCCGGCCGGAAATCTCCTCCGCCGGCGGCCGGTGTCCAATCGATTCCAAACTAACACCGTATGACCATCCAACCACCCCCAATCCAAATCCGGTGATGGTTTTCTTCGAATCAGTCCCCAGCTTCTCGAATCTTCAATTGAATACTCGAGCCAAACCAAAAATCATCCCAATCAACCCCAAATTTGCACCATAGCATCCCCCGACCTCCCTCGTACTCCTACTAACCTTGGTCCGGCTCGAATCTGGCCAGAGCCGGTCGAGCCCCAAAAAACGACCACATGAACCCTAGAAATCCAAACGGGTTCTCCATTCAAACTGATTAGAGATTGAGGTCTAATGGACCTTAATCTAGGTGTTCTCAACCGAGAACACCCCGATTAAGGCCCATTTTGGCTTCAATAGTTCAAGTCCGAGGTCGATCCTGGGCCACTGTTGATTTCGGAGGTATTCTTTCCTCTTTCCCTTCTCCTAGTCTCATCTAGTCCTATGTGGTATTCATTTATGTGATATTTTTCAGTTTTCCAATTTCTTTTAAACTTGTTGTTCTACTCTTCAAGACCTCTTATTTGGTCGATTCCTTCTGCTTTCTTTAATTAAAATGAATGGTATGTTTAGTCTGATTAAGGTCGTCAAGCCATTAGTTCATATCTGTTGGCCCCCTGAGTCTGCCCGGAACCCTGAATCACTGATTTGTTTGGCCCTTATTTGTTCTTGATTATATGTGTTGTAATCGATTAGGCGAACATCGTCGATTAGTTATATGGGTTTGTTGGTTAGAACACTGGATAATGATTAACACTGTCAAGGCTGATCCAAGCCACTGTTGGTTTAACAGATTTTTCTTTTTGAATTGTCTATGATGTTGGGATATAGCTGTTAGTAATTTGGATCAGAATGTTAGCATCTTAGGATTTAAAAAATACCTTACCCATGAAATGAACTAGTGGAACCTGCTGTACAACAGGGTACCACCAGTTCCTGCAGTCCTTGGATTAAAATAATAAGACCCATACCTAGACATTTTAAGTGGCTAGGACAGAACAAAATATGGGTTGGCCAGTGCTTAAAAACTAGTTGTTTAGTGGCTGAAACAGAGGGAATAAGACTGACAGAGCATGGTTTGGCAGAGAGAAGTGTGGGCAAGGGTTAATTAATTGGGCAGGCCTTCAGGAGGGGTTGGGGTTTTTAGCTATAAATACAGCATTAAGCTGAAACAGTAGGGAGATTGAAAAAGAGATAGGGATACACACATACAAAGATACAGATAGAGAGAGTTGGGAGTTAAGAAAAACAGGGCAAAACGATATTGAAACCAAAATACAGAGAGAACAAGAAGGAGAGACAAGTTACTGTTTCATTGGCTTTTGGTTACTGTTTCGTGTGTTGTGGTTGTGCTTTGCTATTGGTTGTAGTGTTCGTTTGGTTGCTGTTATTCTTGTGTTGGTGGTGGTGCTGTGCTACTATTTTAGTTGGTTCAGTGGCTGAGTGTTTCATTGAAGTTTCTGGTGACTGTTATTGTTGCTGCTTGTAAGAGAAGGCTATTTGGCTTGATGTTTCTGTTTGCTGAGTTTGTTGGTCGTGTGTGGTGTAACTTTTGCTGCTGGTTTGGTTATTGTATGCCGCTGGTCTATTGTGTTGCGGCTGTATTGATTATTGTATGCTGCTGGTCTATTGTGTTGCTGCTGTGATTGATCATTGTGTTGCTCATTGTGATCTGCTGTTGGGACTTTTGTTTGGCTATTACTGTTGGGTTGTGATTTGGGTGTTAAGTGCTGTGGGGGATTGATTACCTTTGATACTTCTGTGCTGCTGGTCTATCATTGTTGCTGTGGTGTTTACTGTGTGGTCGTTGTGTTCACTGTGTTGCCACTGGTTGCTCCTGTTACTGTTGCTGCATTGCCACTGCTCACTCATCTTCGTTCTTCCGCATTCCAGGTACACATCCCTGTTGTTGTAATTCCTTGGTTCGAAAAGAATGAAGCCTGAAGCTTATGTTTAAAGTCTGTCGAATCATGTAGTCGTCCAAAATTCTTATGTTTGGTTACGTTCTGTTATTCTTTAATTAAGTTTGTAGTGCTAGTTTTGGTTATGGAAAAATGTAGCTAGATCAAAGATGCACTATCAGTAGATATGCACGTAAACCTGAATTAGTCTGTTGTATCTCTGTTCAATCTTCTCTACTCATGTGTGTAATCTCCAAATCTGTTAATGTTAGATCTTATGTTAAAAGCAAGATTAGCTAGTGAGTTATTACTCAACCGAATGACGTAATTAGATTAAAGGAATCGGGGGTGCATTTCATGTGACCCGACCCCAATTTCGGGCAAGAGTAAATAAAGCGTGTCAGGAACCACTGGCGCATTTCACGTGGTGTGGTTCGTAGCAAGTTTTAAATAATTTGGAATCAACTCCTAAGTAAAACGCAGTGGGATGTAGTTCGCTTTAGATTTGAATTAAAGGTGCGCCTCGCCCAATAGTTACACTAATCGCAAGGCCTTCATAAATGTACATATAAAATACTTAGATTTTGAGATGTGTCGTTTCTTAGCGAATATCACGTCCTTCCCAACAGTGTAAATAAGTAATCGCTCCGGGCGCATATTTTAGTTTTACCTTCTTAAATACGAGTGTGCATTTCATGCGACCCAAATCCAAACCCCAAAATGTTGAATAAGAATACGTCGAGGATCCGGGTGCATTTCATGTGACGTGATTCGGAAGCATATTTTTAAGCAACTTTCTCTTTAGTAAATCATAATCAATAATAAAAGCGGTAAAGGGATATTAATTTGCACTAAGTACATAACTGTAAAAAAGCAGATAGATAAGCCAAACACGACAGTTGAGCGACCGTGCTAGAACCACGGAATTCGGGAATGCCTAATACCTTCTCCCGGTTAATAGAATTCCTTATCCGGATTTCTGGTTCGCGGACTGTTAAATAGAGTCATTCTTTTCCTCGATTCGGGATTTAACCGGTGACTTGGGACACCATAAATCTCCCAAGTGGCGACTCTGAAATAATTAAATAATTCCCGCCTCGATTGTCCTTTAATTGGAAAAACTCTTTGCATCCTTGCGGGTGCGTAAAAAAGAGGTGTGACAGCTCTGGCGACTCTGCTGGGGACTATCTTTAGAATTCGAGCTCGGAATAATTGTTGTATTTGGCATATTTATTATCTGATTCTTTTACATGTTGGCATCAATGTGCTAAATGTTGTTTTTACTGCTTTGATATTTTGTGAACTGTACATATAAATTGTGCCGGAACCAATCTCCTCTCTGAGTCTTCTAAATCATGAAGAAGGGTGCACTTCGTGTGACTTCTTTTCCGTATAGTGTCTAATTCCCATTTTAGAACGAGGTTTGGATAAGTTGCAAAACCGGTGAAGCTTCTGTATTCCCGGATTGCTGCCTCCTCCTCGGCTCGAGCTGTCCGCTCGGGTAAGCCAAGTCTAGAACAGATAAACCCAGGTTTTTAAACCTAGAATAACAAAGCTTCATGCCGGATCCCTAGTAGGAAACGTTTATTTGCATCATGTCGCATTTGGCTTAGTGGACTCAACACAGGGGTTGGGTCCGTCTAGGACAGGTGACCTGAAATGAACAGACTATCCTGCTGCATCCTGTTTGTCTTGCGCATTTATCCGTTATAGACTTGCATGCTGACCGGCTTTTAGAGATTAAAAAAAAAAAAAAAAAAAGAAGGGAAAATGTGTTTTGTTCTTAAGATAGAATAGCTTATTTGTTTTCCTTTAGTAAAATGAATAAATAAATAATGTCGTTTGTTTCGTCAAAACCGAACTACGTGGGTTTGATTCTCATCGGATGTGAGATACGTAGGCAACCTCCATCGGGTCCAACTTCACCTTTTGAAAAATGGCCGAAATATCAAAACTAACTTTTGTACTAAATAAGTCGGTGACGCTGTTTTTAAAAATAGCCGAATGTTCCCGAAAGGGACACCGGAAGGCTAATTTCGTATAAACGGCCACCTTTGGGTCAATTTTGATTTCGATCAATTTACCCCACAGCCTTAAAAGCCTTCGCCCCCGAGACGTTGAAAGGCCGTGATTGAAAACTGATTTCTTTTATTTTTAGCAAAACAAAGTTGTTTTTTTAAATCACCTTAATAAATGTGCAGGATGAGCACGAATCAGAATAAATCATTTTCAATCTTTAGCGAGGTCCCTCAGCAGCTCCGTATATGGTGGAACGATTTGGAAGACAGTAGCAAAAAGGTAGTGGGGAGAATTTTGGGAGGTTTGGTTGATCTGTTGAATATCGAGCCAAGGGAAGACATCATCAAGGCACTGGTATCTTTCTGGGATCCGACCCGCAATGTGTTCCGTTTTGTTGACTTCGAACTGACGCCCACATTAGAGGAAATTGCGGGCTATGCAGGACTAAATGGGAAATTAAGAGGGCAATACCTACTCTCACCAAGACCGGTATCTCCACATGGGTTTCCTGGATTTGCTGAGCATTAGTCGGAAGGTGAAAAATGATGATCTGCTGAAAGGGTGTTGCGATCTCCAATTCTTATATCAACGGTACGGCACTCCTCGTGGTTTTGAAGAGTCAAACCTTGGATTGACTCACGCAGGGAATAGAACCAAGTGGGAGGCCAGACGAATTCTAGCATTCATAACGACATTCTTGGGGATTGTGATTTGTCCACGCGAAGATAAGAAAATAGAGATAAGTCTGGTAGGAATAGCCGATGTTGCAATCAAAAAGGCTACCAGCACGGTGGTCCCTTTGGTTTTGTCCGAAATCTATCGAGCCTTGACTGTATGCCGAGAAGGGGGCAATATCTTCCAAGGATGCAATCTATTACTCCAATTATGGATGCAAGAACACCTCCATCACCGAACACAATACATGAACCATGGGTTGACCGGAAAAACCTGTATCAGGGGTTTCGAAGAACGGATGATGGGTGCTGTATTCCCTGAAGGCGTCGAGGCATGGCTTGCACGACTGAGCTCAATAGAAGCCGATCAGATTGAATGGGCGTTCGGGTGGTTACCCGATACTGAAGTAATATATATGGCAGCCGAAGAGTGTTATATCCTTCTGATGGGGATCCGCAGTATCCAACCATATGTCCCTCACCGTGTATTACGTCAACTAGGAAGGTTTCAGGTTATTCCTACCGATCAAGACCTGAGGAAGTACGCCATTGAGTTGAGCCCAGGAGTCGTATTCCCCGAAGAGAAGATTAGAAGGCCGTGGCACGAATGTCGGTTCCTTGAGCCTAAAACCATGGTCCGGGAACTAGCTAAGGGAGAGGTGGACCCAAAGTACAATGCGTGGTTCGGGAAAAGATTTCAGATTTGTCGGAAATGTTCTAAAAGGGCCCATGTCCAACAATTCACGGAAGATTCACGGGAACAATGGGATTGGTTAGCAAAGGAGGAGGGGTACAGGACGAAGATTAGCAGGATAGAACAGCAGGTCCGGGACCTTCAGTTCGAGAAGAACATGCAAGCTGCCACCGACGAAGGAGACAAAAAGAAGTTGGCACAAGAAAATGACTTCTTGAGAGCTCAAATCCAGCAAATGAAAAGAGATGCTGACAGACAGTCGAGGAGTCGGGCCGACGAAAAATTGATAAAGGGTTTGAGAAGCCAAGTCACCGATATCCAAAGAGAATTGGACGAGTCGAAAGCCCAGACAACGAGGATCCGTGCTAGCTGGAGAAAGGAGGCACATCAACATGCACTTCACCTAAAACGGGTGGAAGAAGATTACACTGAGATCATCACTAGCCTGAGGGAAGCAAATGTTGTCCTTAGGGAGCGGGTTTTCAAGCAAGCCCAAGATGCCAGAGCGGACCTCGACCGTTGCCACAATTTGATGGCCCGACTACAAGGACAAGTGGATAGGCTCCTAGACCAAGTCACCAACAATGCTCGAAGATTGGGGGCGAAAAGCCGGCAGATAGAGCGGTTACTCGGAGAAAGGGACATGATCAAGGACAGAATTGGAGAAATCGGGCACTATGTCACCATGAAGTGCCTAGCTTGCGAACGAATGCCCCGCGCCGACCTCTTCGCTTCAATTATGGGTTATGTTCATCGGATCATGGAAGAGTTGAGGGGAACTGCACAAGGACCTCACACCAAGGCCCGCGGCAAGGCCGAATGATGCCTCGCGGCCCCCCAGGAATTTTAGAGCATTAGATTTTTGATTGAAAATGTATTTTTGAAATGTTGGGTCAAGCTAGTTGGCATTTTTATCTTTACTTTCCCAAGTCAAGCATTTCTTTTGTTTTTGCTGATTGTTGTAAGACGTGTTTTGTAACTGCACGGTTTTATTTGATATAAAAGTTACTGAATTTTGCCACAATCTTGTTACCAGAACTACGCTCGGTCTGATTCACGCGGGGTCGTGATACGTAGGCAATCCACATAAGATTCGACCACCACTAAAAAGAAAGGAATCCATAGGTTAAATAACAATAAGGCTTGCAAAGATAGTCGAAAGAGAAAAAAAAAAGAAGAAAAAGAAAAAGAAAAAGAAAAAGGGCCGGAATGACGCATGTTAAGAGTACATGTAGAAATGGTTATTTGGTTAGGTGCATTGCATCCAACGTGCTATAACATATCTGTCAAACTCGGTGAACTAACAAGTTTGTTGCATATTCCAGAAAGTTTAGCAAGTTGGTTTGACAGAATATACTGGCCAGCCATCACTACCGTACTAGATCTAAAGGACCGGTTACAGTAAGCATGTCTAGTTCTGGCAAGAGTCTCGAGGAAGAAAAATCCGAGCTACAAATCACGAAAGAAGAGGTAGACCGGTTAAAACAACAGATAACAGAGATGCACCTGGCCTAGGGAACAGTCTTCACCAAACCGCCCTACTCTCGCCTCACCTCCGGAACATCCGCCCATCGATCCTTCGACAAGCGGCCCGATCTATCCGTACTTTCGTGGGAAAACCCATATGCCACCCACATTCCGCCGCCCAAACCAAATCCTCCTCCACCCACCCCTTGTTTTTGTGGCACCTCCACAACATTCCGCCAGCCCAAACCAAATCCTCCTCCAGCCCATTCCCGTTTTCGTGGCACCTCCACCTCCTACCTCTCGCAAAGGCCGGCCGCCGAGCCGTATGTTCAGGTCCATGACAACTCTTACTATCCTCCGGAGCCTACTTTCAGGGCTCCCGAACCACAATCACATACACCTCACCGGGATAATCCGGCAGAACCCGAAAAGCACTTCCAAAGTTCGAAACACGAGAAGTTATTCGAAAAGTTAAAAGCCCGGAGCGGCTCCTTCGAGAACACGCACCGGCTTGGGCAACCGTGCCGCCGTCGCCTATAAGGATTTGTGTCCATTTCCGTACGTCCAGTTGCAGCGAGGTTTAAAATGCCCAAATTCGACCTATACGAGGGGCATGGCGACCCGGTAGCCCACCTGCGGGGGTTTTGCAGTAAAATGAGAGGGGCCCGAGGACGGGACGAGCTTCTGATAGCCTACTTCGGCCAGAGTCCTGGGAGGATCTGCGCCGGAGTGGTACACTAGACAGGATCCCAGTAGATGGTTTACGCGGGATGATTTGGCTCAAGCTTTTATCGGCCAGTTCCCAGTACAATCTTGAAATAATCCCCGACCGCCTATCGTTGCTAAAATTAGAGAAGAAGCCCGCTGAAAGCTTCAGGGAATTTGGTTTCCGATGGAGGGAACAGGCGGCCAGGGTAGATCCGCCGACGAGAGAAAGCGAGATGGTGGACTACTTCTTGCAGACATTAGAGCCCACCTACTTCGGACATCTGGTAACGTCCGTAGGCAAATCATTCACTGAGGTGATAAAAATGGGGGTATGATCGAGGAAGGTTTGAAGGCCAACAAGATCATGAGTTACTCAGCACTGAAAGCCACCACTCAGGCTATCCAAAGTGGTACTGGAGGAGTACTGGGGAAAAGAGGAGAGAGGAAGTTGCGGCCGTCGAGTCCGGGGCATGGTTCAGAAATAGAGGCCCCGCACCCCAATATAGCCCACCCCAACCTCACCACCAAAATTACTCCCACAACCCATATAACCACCCGCAACATTACTATCCCGCACTTGATCCCCATTTTACTGTCCACCACGCACAGTCCTATTCCGCACCTCCCGTCCATGCACCGTGGCGTGCACCAAACCCGCAGAACAATCATCCACCCCCAAGAGCTTACAGAAACCCCTCGGGCGCGAGTTTTCGTCCAAACCAGGCATTCAGGGGCGACAGGGCGCCAAGGCCGAAGAATTTCACTCCCTTGGGGGAATCTTACACCAGTCTGTTCCACCGGTTAAAGCAAGTAGGGTTGCTAAATCCGGTTGAAGCTAAGCTATCAAACCCTCTTCCAAAGAACCTGGACCATTCAGTAAATTGTGCATACTGCTCAGGATGTCCGGGACATGACACAGAAAAGTGTTGGAGGTTGAAAACAGCCATCCAGGAGCTCATCGACACTCGCAGAATTGAGGTCCATACTCCAACAGAGCCCAACATCAACCAAAACCCACTTCCAACTCATCATGAGACCAACATGATCGAGTTGGTACGGGCAGAGGAAGGAAAGGAGAAAGCCTCTCAGACTGTAATGATGATTAAGTCTAGCGGGTAGGAATGAGAAAAGGGCCAAGCCTTGATGAGTCACCCAGTTGCAAGAAGGACATACTAGGAGGGTCGGAAGCAGGAAAGGGAAGTGTGAACGAAGTACCGGTGAAGCCGGGGGAAGCCAAGATAGTTGTACCAGGGGCAGCAATCAAGCCCATCTTGACAGTAGCAGGCGTTCGAATGGATCCTTTCATCATCCAACCAACAATACAGTTTCCAATAACTGATAGCCGGGCTGTTCCATGGAATTATGCTCGGATTACAACGACCTACAAAGGAAAGGAAGTGAAAGAGGAAGTTTGTGAAGCCCAAGGGTTGACCCGCTCGGGGAGATGTTTTGCCCCTGCGGAATTGAGGAAGACCACTCCGGCGGCATTGAAAAAGCCGGTAACTGAGGAAGAGGCGGAAGAATTCTTGAAAAAGATGAAGCTGCATGACTACTCTGTCTTAGAGCAGTTGAAGAAGACTCCGGCGCAAATATCATTGCTATCCTTGCTGATACATTCTGAAGAACATCGGCAAGCATTGATGAAAGTCCTGAATGAGGCACATGTACCGGATAAAATCTCAATGAGCCATTTGGAGAAGATCACCAATAGGATCTTCGAAGCAAATCAGATCACCTTCACCGATGATGAATTGCCTGAGGAAGGCACCGAGCACAACAAGGCTTTATATCTTACGGTGAAGTGTGAGGAGGCGGTGGTTACCAAAGTCCTTGTCGATAACGGGTCCAGTGCTAACATTTGTCCTCTCTCTACACTGGACAAGTTGAAAGTAGACATCGGCAGGGTACGCAAGAACAGCGTATGTGTTCGAGGGTTCGACGGAGGAGGCAAAGCGTCGGTTGGTGACATAGTGTTAATCTTGACGATTGGGCCAGTGGAGTTCACCATGGAATTCCAGGTGCTGGACATGGTGGTGTCATATAACCTCCTAATAGGGCGACCATGGATCCATGCCGCAAGAGCAGTTCCATCCAGCTTACACCAACTCGTCAAGTTTGAGTGGGACCAACGGGAGATCGTCGTCCATGGAGAGAACGATCCACAATCAGGCACCATCATTCCCTTTGTTGAAACATAAGAAGATGTTGGGCCGTGGGTATATCAGGTCTGCGATGTGGTGTCCGCCAACCGAGTTCCGGAAGGGGAATGCATTCCCGATGACAGAACAATTACTGCAGATGTCATGGTGGCGCATGAAATGTTGAGACATGGTTTCATACCCGGCAAAGGTCTAGGTGCATCTCTGCAAGGAATCATACAGCCGGTATCCGTGGTCGAAAACTTGGGAACCTTCGGCTTGGGATTCCAGCCAACATCAGAAGACATCCGGCGAGCCAAGAGGAGTAAGCAGAAGACATGGGTGCTCCCAAAGCCTGTTCCACGCCTTTCCCAATCTTTTGTCAGGTCCGGAGCAAGAGGACATCCAACGACAAAGATTCCCGGTCCTACGATCAGGCCAGACGAAGAGTTCTTCAGGAAGTTCGAGGACCTATTCACAGATGTATGTATGCTCGAGGATGGCGAAGGATCCAGTCATGCCGAGATACAATTTGTGGGACCAAAGGCAAAACTGAATAACTGGAAGGCTACTCCTCTCCCTGTCCGGAAGGAGTCTTGGTAGTTTGTTTTGGATTGTTTTTCTTTCGAAATTTTGTGTTGGGGGTTTGTCCCCAGAGTAAAATCCAGTTTGTTTTTAGTTCGTTTTTTGATTTAAGTTTGCAGTTTGTTTTCCCTTGTACAGTTCTCCTTAATGAAAATTTGGTTCCCTTCGTGTCTAATTGTGTTTATTTTTCCTTCTTTTTACTTTTCTGAACAGCCTTCTTTCAACTGATCTTAATGATATGGCGTGCTTAAAGATTAATCAACCCAGCCTAGAAAGTCAATCGGGTTTGGAAATAATAACGCATGAAATAAGAAGTGACGAGAGTGAGTCAGAATACGGCGATGATGAAGCCGTAGAAGAAATCGGTGAGGAATTAAGTCACTTCGAGGAAAAACCCAAACCAAATTTAAATGATACTGAGGCCGTTAATCTGGGGAATGCGGATGACGTCAAAGAAACCCGAATAAGTGTCCATATTGAACCCAATCTGAGAGAAGAGTTGATCAAAACACTCATGGAGTTTAAAGACATTTTCGCATGGTCGTACGACGACATGCCAGGACTCAGCACTGATCTAGTGGTTCATAAATTACCCACCGATCCGGCATATCCTCCCGTCAAGCAAAAACTGCGGAAATTCAAGACGGAGATGAGTGTGAAGATTAAGGAGGAAGTAACCAAGCAGTTGCAGGCGAAAGTCATTCGTGTCACTCGATACCCTGAATGGTTGGCTAACGTAGTACCAGTGCCAAAGAAAGACGGAAAGATCAGAGTATGCGTGGACTATCGCAATCTCAACAAGGCGAGTCCCAAGGATAATTTCCCGCTTCCCAATATCGATATCCTGATTGATAATTGCGCCGGGCGCGAAATCGGATCCTTTGTGGACTGTTATGCGGGATACCATCAGATTTTGATGGATGAAGAGGACGCAGAAAAGACGGCTTTTATCACACCGTGGGGAACTTATTGCTACCGAGTGATGCCGTTCGGTTTGAAGAATGCAGGGGCAACATATATGAGGGCGATGACTACGGTATTCCATGACATGATACACAAGGAAATTGAAGTGTACGTGGATGACGTGATCGTAAAATCCAGACATCAAGAAGACCATGTTGCTGACCTCAGGAAGTTCTTTCAAAGACTTCGAAGGTACGACATCAAGCTCAATCCGGCCAAATGCGCATTCGGAGTTCCATCAGGAAAGTTGCTAGGATTCATCGTCAGCCGACGGGGCATTGAGTTGGACCCATCCAAAATCAAGTCCATTCAGGAGTTACCCCCGCCGAAGAATAAAACAGAGGTAATGAGTCTGTTGGGAAGGTTGAATTACATTAGTAGGTTTATTGCCCAACTTACGGCAACCCGTGAACCCATATTCCGTCTATTGAAAAAAGACGCGGCGATAGAATGGACGGCAGAATGTCAGGAAGCGTTTGACCGGATCAAAGGGTATCTGTCAAACCCACCCGTACTAGTTCCGCCTGAGCCAGGTAGACCCCTGATTCTTTATCTGACGGTCTTGGAGAATTCGTTTGGCTGCGTACTGGGGCAGCATGATCTTACTGGCAGGAAGGAACGGGCCATTTACTACCTCAGTAAGAAATTTACAGTCCACGAGGTCAAGTACACTCATCTAGAAAAGACATGTTGCGCCCTGACTTGGGTAGCCCAAAAGCCGAAACACTATTTGTCTTCTTACACCACTTACCTCATTTCGCGTTTGGATCCGTTGAAGTATATTTTCCAGAAACCTATGCCTACAGGGAGGTTAGCAAAATGGCAAATACTACTTACGGAGTTCGACATCATATACGTGACAAGGACGGCTATGAAAGCTCAAGCCCTGGCCGATCACTTAGCTGAAAATCCTGTTGATGACGAATACGAACCTTTGAGGACGTATTTTCCAGACGAAGAAGTATTGCAAATTGAAGGGTTAGAACTAACCAAGGATCCGGGGTGGAAGCTCTTCTTCGACGGAGCGGCGAACGCAAAAGGAGTCGGAGTAGGGGCTGTGCTTATATCTGAAACAGGACATCATTATCCTGTTACTGCTCAACTGCGTTTTCACTGTACCAATAACATGGCTGAGTACGAGGCATGCATTTTGGGGTTGCGATTAGCGGTAGACATGGATGTACAGGACGTCTTGGTCTTGGGGGACTCGGACCTTCTTGTACATCAGATTCAGGGAGAATGGGAAACCAGAGATTTAAAGCTTATCCCGTATCGTCAGTGTTTGCATGATCTGACCAAGTGCTTTCGATCAGTAGAATTCAGACACATCCCAAGGATGCATAATGAGGTTGCCGACGCGTTGGCTACTTTAGCGTCAATGCTACACCACCCAGACAAGGTTCGTGTCGATCCATTACATATCCAGATCCGGAATCAGCATGCTTATTGTAATGTGATTGAAAAAGAGATGGATGGTGAGCCATGGTTTCATGATGTCAAAGAGTACCTCAGGCTAGGAGTATACCCAGAGCAAGCAACCGGAGATCAAAAGAAGGCTATTCGGCGATTGGCAAACGGATTTTTCCTTAGCGGAGGGGTGCTGTACAAAAGAACCCCGGATTTGGGATTATTGAGATGTATAGATGCAAGTCAAGCCACAACAGTTATGATAGATATACACTCGGGAGTTTGTGGACCACACATGAGCGGATACGTATTGGCAAAGAAGATTCTTCGAGCAGGATATTACTGGCTCACGATGGAGCGTGATTGCATAAGTTTCGTGCGAAGCTGCCATCGGTGTCAGATACACGGAGATTTGATTCATTCTCCACCAATTGAATTGCATACAATGTCGACACCATGGCCGTTTGTTGCATGGGGTATGGATGTTATTGGACCCATAGAGCCTGCGGCTTCCAATGGTCATAGGTTCATTCTGGTAACGATCGATTATTTTACCAAGTGGGTGGAGGCCAAAACATTCAAATCGGTGACCAAAAAGGCGGTGGTGGATTTCGTACACTCCCACATCATCTGCAGAGGTTTGGAATTCCAAAGATAATCATCACGGATAACGGTGCCAATCTTAACAATGGATTGATGAAAGAAGTATGTCAACAGTTCAAGATTACACATCGAAATTCCACACCGTATCGCCCAAAAGCAAATGGTGCGGTCGAGGCAGCAAACAAGAACATAAAGAAGATATTGAGGAAGATGGTAGAAGGGTCTAGGCAATGGCATGAAAAGTTACCATTTGCGCTGTTGGGTTATCGCACTACCGTCCGGACTTCGGTAGGCGCAACTCCTTACTTGTTAGTGTACGGGACTGAAGCAGTAATACCCGCAGAAGTTGAGATTCCATCCCTCCGAATCGTCGCTGAAGCTGGGATTGATGACGACGAGTGGGTCAAAACCCGATTAGAGCAATTGAGCTTGATCGATGAAAAGAGATTGACAGCCGTATGTCACGGCCAATTGTATCAAAAGAGAATGGCGAGAGCATACAACAAGAAGGTACGTCCCAGAAAATTTGAAGTGGGACATCATGTGCTGAGGAGAATTCTACCACATCAGGCCGAAGCGAAAGGCAAGTTCGCTCTAAATTGGCAGGGACCATTTGTAGTGACCAGAGTATTATCCAACGGCGCTCTATGTCTAACTGATGTTGAGGGAAGATGCACCGATATGGCTATCAATTCTGATGCAATCAAGAGATATTATGTGTAATTCTTTAATGCATTTGTCAACGTTTGGTTTCGTTTGTGTGTATTTGGCATTTTTTCGGAGAATGAAATGACAGAGGCGATTTTTCTACTACCCAAACACTTTAACCTTTGTTTCCCCATTTGAGCCTTAATTATTCTTTCATATACCCTCTTTCGGAATCATCAAGGAAGATGTGTAACAGAATAGAAAAAAAAACAGAGAAATAATACAAGAAAAAGTGAACTACGTTCGACCTGATTCCTCAAGAAGGATACGTAGGCGCCACACGGCTCGGTCATAATAAAATAAAAATCAAAAAATCCCCCAAGCAACAAAACTGGGGCAGAAGTCATTGTTTCGTTGGAAAGATAGCGTGGATTCCGAAAGTTGTAATAAGCTAACCGTTGAGGCTAAACCCCTTTCTTCAGCCTCACGCGCAGAAACCATATTAAGAACCAGAAAGACCTCTCGATCAGTATTTGAGAAGTGCCAAGTCAGGTGAATGAAAGCCGAGAGTGACATCCCGACCCTCGATTGAATCCAGGATGCACAAGCCGAAAGGGGATAACGCTCTAGAGGGGATCTCAGGGGTGATACCCCGCCACAGGGAAAGAAAGCGTAAATGGTCTTAACGGTGAAAACCCTCGAGGGCACCTTAAGGCGAAGGAAGTTGAGAGAAATAAAATGAGAGAGTCTTACGGTGAAAACCTTTACGGGCACCTTAAGGCGACGGGAGATAGAGAGAAATGAGAGAATCTCATTAGTGAAAACCCTTTGAAGGGCACTGTGAGGTGACAGGATGAGATGGTTACAAGATGTCTGCATGAGACAAGGTTTGGACATCCGTTTACCTCTAGCAGAACGCGGCATCAGAAAGTGATTGACATGAATAGACTGGGTAGTTTAATCTCGAAGGCGCGGCATAACCATTGGATCAGGCACACATTCAGATAAGTTTTCCTATTTTTGAGTTCAGAAAAGTTTTTCTCTTCTTTTGTCATTTGCGGTCAGTATTCTTTTCTTTTCTTTCATTTTCGAAAATTGATTTTTCAAAGCTTACTACCAAGTCTCCCAAAGCAGTATATTGAAAGTGAATAGGCGTGGAACGAGGCAGTAAGACAGAAGTCGTTACGATAGTAAGATTGGGATGACAGGCTGATTGGAAGGTTCGCAAGAATTATGGAGTATGATGGACACATGTGGCACGTCCGAAAGATGATTTCACGCAACAGATCACCGGCTAAAAAGAGTCGGATCCAAACCAAAGATTGGAATAAAAGGAAAGATGAGAGGTCGTTCGTGGGAAGAGCATCGTCCCCAGCAAGCGTCAACGTCGCCCTCAAAGTTCGAGAGAGGCCAAGCAGCCGAAAGAGAAAAGAAAATGGCCCCAACAAGAGTGGCACGACCACTCACCGCGTTTTGAAACTAACAATTTTTCTTTGATTTAAAAGCAGGGAAAGAGGGTTTGTTGGCAGAAAAGCATACCGTCCAGAAGTTTATCAAACTGGGGCAGAACATTTTCTCCTGTTGCGAAAATTTTCTGGAAAGCAAGACTCAGAGGATAAGGGTAGAAAGCAACACAAGATTTCGGGAAATACCAGCTCCGAGCAGAATAGTTTTGAGAAAGGCCAGACGACACGATGGGGTAATCTTTGAGCTTGGTATCACCCCTAGCAGTTGTGGGGAAAATAAAACAATAGCTTCGAGATTCCCCTAGCAGTATTACATCCCATAATTTGTTCGATGAGGCAAAAGCGTGAGTCCCAGAGGAGGTATGGGAAGAAGGAAGAGAATGAGGGGTGAAGGAAACAAAGAATACTTCCTCAGCAGCATCATCCCCAGCAGGCGAGTAAACAGTTCCAAAAATATCCCCAGCAGCCAGAAGAAAAGTAACACGACCTAGGGGAAAGCAATTCCAAGACGGGATAATTCAGAAGAGAAGGTGGTCCGAGAGGTAATGCAGGAACAAGGAAATGGTACAAAAGGCAAAGGAAGGTAATCAAGATAGAAGTAGTAGTTGAAGTCAGGGAGCCCGCCCGGAGAATGGAGTGGCGATTTAATTTTGAAGTAGTAGTTGAAGTCAGGGAGCCCGCCTGGAGAATGGAGTGGCGATTTAATTTTGAAGTAGTAGTTGAAGTCGGGGAGCCCGCCTGGAGAATGGAGTGGCGATTTAATTTTGAAGTAGTAGTTGAAGTCAGGGAGCCCGCCCGGAGAATGGAGTGGCGATTTAATTTTGAAGTAGTAGTTGAAGTCAGGGAGCCCGCCTGGAGAATGGAGTGGCGATTTAATTTTGAAGTAGTAGTTGAAGTCGGGAAGCCCGCCTGGAGAATGGAGTGGCGATTTAATTTTGAAGTAGTAGTTGAAGTCAGGGAGCCCGCCCGGAGAATGGAGTGGCGATTTAATTTTGAAGTAGTAGTTGAAGTCAGGGAGCCCGCCTGGAGAATGGAGTGGCGATTTAATTTTGAAGTAGTAGTTGAAGTCAGGGAGCCCGCCTGGAGAATGGAGTGGCGATTTTATTTTTGAAGTAGTAGTTGAAGTCAGGGAGCCCGCCTGGAGAATGGAGTGGCGATTTCATTTCGAAGTAGTGGTTGAATTCAGGGAGCCCGCCTGGAAAATGGGGTGGCGATCTATTTTAATTTGGTTAAGGAAAGCGGTTGAATGTGACAGAAATCCCCGACATGAATCCAAGTTCGTAAGCAGAGGGAGGCAACAAGGATCAGAACAGATAGACTCAGATTGCGAAGGAGAATAGTTCAAGGATCGTAAAGAAGGAAACAATGGTCGGAGTTCGGCAACCAAGATAGGCCGAAATAACAATTGGCAGAAGAAAAGAAGCGTCAGAAGGAACACCAAGTCAGACAGGATGGCAAGGAGCGCGACAAGATCAAGTTAAAAAGGATAGATAAGAACTTGTAGTACTGTAACTTAGTCTAGCTTCTTGTTTTTGTTGCTTAGTACAGTGTAACAGGGAGATCAGCTAAGCGGCGGCAACAGCAGTAACAGCAGTAATAGCAGTAACAGCGAGACCGCAACAGTCATGGTAGTCCCAGCTACCAGAACTTCCCGAACTACATTGACCCGATTCCTGTTTGGCCCAGGATATGTAGGAGGCCTCCGAAGCAAAGGCTCGGTCAAACTCTCTCAAAATGCTTCCCACGGAGTATTCAAACGGGCAAAAATTGCTCATACTTGCTCATTTATCTTTGCACGAAAACTCTTCGTTGTTTCCGCGCAAAGAGGGGCAGCTGTGAGCACGTGATTTTTGCCTAACATGAATTACTCCCACAGTATTTTGTGAATTTTTGTGTTACTTTGGGTATTTGTTTGAATTCATATGAGCGTGATTATATGTGTTTAAATTAATGAAAAATACAAAATATGTCGTGCTTACGTTTCTTATCTAGCTTTGAAATTAGGAGTAATTAATTTTATCTTGCCAAAATAATAATGTAGTCTTGCATTTTTAAACATTTAATGTCCAAATTGTGTGACTTCATTTTAAATTGCTATTTGATTGCATGGTGATTGTTATGTGAGAGTTAATTAGCACTTTTTTAAAATTAATTTGGTTCTATAGGTTAATTTGAGTTGGTTAAAATTGTTTTAGTTTTAATTAATTGTTAAATAAAAGGGAGGGAAACAAAATAACAAGGAAATCGGACCAGGCTGAAATTTTAACAAAGCCCAAACGAAACGACCAGGCCCACACCACTGGATCAGCCCACCCTCACCTTGGATCGATCTGAGTCGTTCAGATCATTTGATCCAACAGTCACCAATCGCCCCTGTACCCCGACCCATATCCACACAAGAAGAAACCCGCCCGGTCCAAGACCTACCCAAACGACATCGTTTCGTTAAGTGGGTGGATCCAAGCCGTCGATCTAAATCGATCCAACGGCCTAGATCCAATCCCACGCTTAGTATATATTCCTAATTCCTTACCCCGCCCCCCTTTCAGACCCCCCTCAACCGTCTCCCGTCTTCAGAGACTAGGTCTCTTGACCTCCGCCATTCTCCGCCTTCGACCGCCGGCCGGAAATCTCCTCCGCCGGCGGTCGGTGTCCAATCGATTCCAAACTAACACCATATGACCATCCAACCACCCCCAATCCAAATCCGGTGATGGTTTTCTTCGAATCAGTCCCCAGCTTCTCGAATCTTCAATTGAATACTCGAGCCAAACCAAAAATCATCCCAATCAACCCCAAATTTGCACCATAGCATCCCCCGACCTCCCTCGTACTCCTACTAACCTTGGTCCGGCTCGAATCTGGCCAGAGCCGGTCGAGCCCCAAAAAATGACCACATGAACCCTAGAAATCCAAACGGGTTCTCCATTCAAATTGATTAGAGATTGAGGTCTAATGGACCTTAATCTAGGTGTTCTCAACCGAGAACACCCCGATTAAGGCCCATTTTGGCTTCAATAGTTCAAGTCCGAGGTCGATCCTGGGCCACTGTTGATTTCGGAGGTATTCTTTCCTCTTTCCCTTCTCCTAGTCTCATCTAGTCCTATGTGGTATTCATTTATGTGATATTTTTCAGTTTTCCAATTTCTTTTAAACTTGTTGTTCTACTCTTCAAGACCTCTTATTTGGTCGATTCCTTCTGCTTTATTTAATTAAAATGAATGGTATGTTTAGTCTGATTAAGGTCGTCAAGCCATTAGTTCATATCTGTTGGCCCCCTGAGTCTGCCCGGAACCCTGAATCACTGATTTGTTTGGCCCTTATTTGTTCTTGATTATATGTGTTGTAATCGATTAGGCGAACATCGTCGATTAGTTATATGGGTCTGTTGGTTAGAACACTGGATAATGATTAACACTGTCAAGGCTGATCCAAGCCACTGTTGGTTTAACAGATTTTTCTTTTTGAATTGTCTATGATGTTGGGATATAGCTGTTAGTAATTTGGATCAGAATGTTAGCATCTTAGGATTTAAAAAATACCTTACCCATGAAATGAACTAGTGGAACCTGCTGTACAGCAGGGTACCACCAGTTCCTACAGTCCTTGGATTAAAATAATAAGACCCATACCTAGACATTTTAAGTGGCTAGGACAGAACAGAATATGGGTTGGCCAGTGCTTAAAAACTAGTTGTTTAGTGGCTGAAACAGAGGGAATAAGACTGACAGAGCATGGTTTGGCAGAGAGAAGTGTGGGCAAGGGTTAATTAATTGGGCAGGCCTTCAGGAGGGGTTGGGGTTTTTAGCTATAAATACAGCATTAAGCTGAAACAGTAGGGAGATTGAAAAAGAGATAGGGATACACACATACAAAGATACAGATAGAGAGAGTTGGGAGTTAAGAAAAACAGGGCAAAACGATATTGAAACCAAAATACAGAGAGAACAAGAAGGAGAGACAAGTTACTGTTTCATTGGCTTTTGGTTACTGTTTCGTGTGTTGTGGTTGTGCTTTGCTATTGGTTGTAGTGTTCGTTTGGTTGCTGTTATTCTTGTGTTGGTGGTGGTGCTGTGCTACTGTTTTAGTTGGTTCAGTGGCTGAGTGTTTGGTCGTTTGGTTGCCAGTTGTTCTTGTGTTGTTATTGTTGCTGTGCTAGTGCAACTGTGACTGCCACTGCCTGTTGTTCTTGTGTTGTTGTTGTGCTGGCTGAGTCATTGAGCTACTGCTGCTGTGTTGAGTGTTGCTGCTGGTTTGGTTATTGTATGCTGTTGGCTTAGTTATTGCTACTGGTGTGGTTTACTGTGTTGCTGCTGGTCTATCATTGTTGCTGTGGTGTCTATTGTGTTGCTGCTGGTTTACTGTGTTACTGCTGGCTTAGTAATTGTGTTTGCAGTGTTGAGTGTTTGCTACTGGTGTGGTTATTGTTGTTGCTGTTGGGTTTATTGTTGCTACTGGTGTGGTTATTGTTGTTGCTGTTGTATCTATTGTTGCTGCTGGTCTGTGTTGACTGTTGTTGCTACTGTTACTGCCTTGTTCTCTCGGTTGCTGTTTGGTTACTGCCAATACTGTTGATTGCCATTTTGTTCACTGCTCACTCATCTTTCTTCTTCCGTATTCCAGGTACACATTTCCGTTATTGTAGTTCCTTGGTTCGAAAAGAATGAAGCTTGAAGCTTATGTTTAAAGTCTGTCGAATCATGTAGTCGTCCAAAATTCTTATGTTTGGTTACGTTCTGTTATTCTTTAATTAAGTTTGTAGTGCTAGTTTTGGTTATGGAAAAATGTAGCTAGATCAAAGATGCACTATCAGTAGATATGCACGTAAACCTGAATTAGTCTGTTGTATCTCTGTTCAATCTTCTCTACTCATGTGTGGAATCTCCAAATCTGTTAATGTTAGATCTTATGTTAAAAGCAAGATTAGCTAGTGAGTTATTACTCAACCGAATGACGTAATTAGATTAAAGGAGTCGGGGGTGCATTTCATGTGACCCGACCCCAATTTCGGGCAAGAGCAAATAAAGCGTGTCAGGAACCACAGGCGCATTTCATGTGGTGTGGTTCGTAGCAAGTTTTAAATAATTTGGAATCAACTCCTAAGTAAAATACAGTGGGATGTAGTTCACTTTAGATTTGAATTAAAGGTGCGCCTCGCCCAATAGTTACACTAATCGCAAGGCCTTCATAAATGTACATAAAAAATACTTAGATTTTGAGATGTGTCGTTTCTTAGAGAATATCACGTGCTTCCCAACAGTGTAAATAAGTAATCGCTCCGGGCGCATATTTTAGTTTTACCTTCTTAAATACGAGTGTGCATTTCATGCGACCCAAATCCAAACCCCGAAATGTTGAATAAGAATACGTCGAGGATCCGGGTGCATTTCATGTGACGTGATTCGGAAGCATATTTTTAAGCAACTTTCTCTTTAGTAAATCATAATCAATAATAAAAGCGGTAAAGGGATATTAATTTGCACTAAGTACATAACTGTAAAAAAGCAGATAGATAAGCCAAACACGACAGTTGAGCGACCGTGCTAGAACCACGGAATTCGGGAATGCCTAATACCTTCTCCCGGGTTAATAGAATTCCTTATCCGGATTTCTGGTTCGCGGACTGTTAAATAGAGTCATTCTTTTCCTCGGTTCGGGATTTAACCGGTGACTTGGGACACCATAAATCTCCCAAGTGGCGACTCTGAAATAATTAAATAATTCCCGCCTCGATTGTCCTTTAATTGGAAAAACTCTTTGCACCCTCGCGGGTGCGGTAAAAAAGAGGTGTGACAACTAGAATCACGAACATAAGCCAAATATGCTAGACATCTCTTCTCATCCATATGTTGAGCCTTCACATAATAAATGACTTTGCTAGTAGAGGAGTTTCGCTCTACTATGTCCGGATCAAATATCGACCTCTTGTGACGACCTAAAGGGTCATCACCTATTTTTCTCATCTGTTTCGTGCTTCCGAGGCATTGAAAATCTCATTTTATATTTCCTCAATTTACGTGTGCAGTCCGGTGCGTAGTCGGGAATTTTTTGTGTTAGAATATGTGAATTCTATGAAACAATTGAACAATTTTGATATTAATATTGATATAGTTGACTTTGGTCAATGTGTTTGGTAAACGGACCCGGACCCGAGTTCGAACGGTCCCGGAAGGTCCGCAGAAAAATATGGGACTCAGGATATGCCCGAAGTCGAATTCCGAGGCCTAGAGCCCGAGATATGGATTTTTGTGTTAAATTATTTTTCTGAAATTATTAAGAAAAATGAAAATGGAAATTTTTTAAAAGACTATGGTATCGGTCTCGTATTTTGGTTCCAATGCCCGGTACAATTCTTATATATTGTTTAAGCACTTCTTGCAAAGTTTGACAGAAATCGGACGTCGTTTGACGTGTTTTGAACTATGAGTTCCAAGTTTGAAAGTTTATGAAGTTTAAAAGAAAAAATCATGAATTTGAAGCTTGATTCTATGAAAACGATGTTATATTGGCGATTTGATCGCACGAGCAAGTTCGTGGTATGTTGTTGAGGTTGTATGCATGTTTAGTTTAGAGCCCCGAGGGCTCGGGTGAATTTAGGATAGGCGTCGGGTTGCATTTTGATCAATGGAAAAGACCTGGTGTAAAGCTTCTGCAATTTTCGCAATTGCGAAGAAGGGGCTCGCAAATGCAAGGTATTGATCGCAAATGTGAACATGGGGTGGCCTGGGCATGGATCACAAATGCGATCTCTGGTCTCGCAAATGTGGGAGTGACCATATCGCAAATGCGAACACTATTGTTGCAAATGCGAAGGCCCCTGGGTTGTACTGAGTTTGCAAATGCGAACATTTCTTTGCATTTTCCATGATAGCAGACCTGGGTTCTGATGAGCGGTGATTTTACCACTCATTTTAGCCTCTTTTGCTTATGATGGTTATTGCTAGATTTTCAGGTAAATGATGCTAGTAGGTGATTTTGGTTGAAGTGACAAGGAATTGAGCTAAAAAAAGAGGAAACATTGCAAAACTGCCAGGCTTTTCGCTTATGCGGATGTTTGATCGCAGAAGCGATGTCGCCTCTGCGCGATTTTGGTCACTTTTGCGAATTGTCGAAGGACCAGCCAATTTTGCTTCTGCGGAGATAAAGATGCCGAAGCGTGACCGCTTCTGCGATAGGAAGGTCGCTCCTGCGAAAGCGTTCCGCTTCTACGGTTCCTTAGGCGCTTCAGCGGTGTCGATTCAGCGGCCATTTGTCCGCTTCTGCGATGGCTTGACAGAAGGCACTTTGTCGCTTCTGCGAGTAAATTCCGCTTAAGCGGAGCCGCACCTGCGAGGTATTTTCCGCAGGTGCGAATACTAAGCATCAGACCTGGACAGAACGGGCATTTCACAAGTTTTTACCCTAAATCAATTTTTATACTCGCCCAAACAGATCTCTCTGCATCTCTCATTATTTTCTTCACTTTTGGAACATCTTTTTACTCTTTGGCTTAGAGAGAACAAGTCTTGGAGGCTAGGGTTTTGCACACACACTTGGGTCTTGAAGATTAAAGCTTGTGGTTAAGGATTTCTTACCCATTTATGTTTATTTCTTCATTTTCTTGCTTTGTATTGTATATCTAAGTGTGTAGTATTTATTTCCAATACTTGAATCTTGTTTATGGGAATATTCATATTTAAAGTGTGGATTAAATATCTTGTTGTGCTTATGTATTGAATGATTTTTATATATTTATGAAGTGAGTTATTTTTACTTTAATTATTCTTGTTCTTTAATGTTTCCAAAGAGAATAGCTAACTCTAGGACTCGCCAATTTACTTTGAATTAATTTTGGGAGAGATAATTCGGAGTTGGGAAAGATTAATTAACAAGAACTTGAGGCGTTAACCCTCACTTTATAGATTCGACCTAGGGATAGGATTGAACTACTTGTAGCCTATCGGGTGCGCTTAATCTTCTAATTGTGATTAGGGAAAATTCAATTAGGAAGTCTTGTTAGTCTTCGGAAGAAGCTAATTAAGAATTATTATCCGTGGCTAATTAACATAAACTCGCTCATATTTGTAAAATCATGAAATACATTGGATCGTTACTTGAGTGTAATTCCCGATGCATTCATACTTATAGCCATTGATCATTTTATTTGCTTTCTAGGTTGGTTTACATTTCCGCATTTAGATATAGAAATCTTTTCAACCCAAAATCTTAAGTGTTTGGCTTAGCGCGACTAGCGATAATTTTCTTGCATTCCTAATCGCCTACATATTGTTCTCCGTGGGATTCGACCCCGACTCATAGTTGGGTAAATATATTGCATACGACCGTGTCTATTGTTTTTTAGCGGTGGAATTGGACGTTACCAGGTTCGCAATTGCGAACCCTTGTTCGCATTTCCCACATCCGCACCTGTGTAATTTTATACTTAAATGAATTTTGACCCACTTTTCACCATTCTTTCAAAACCCAATACATGATTTTTCAAGAGCAACATCATTCCAAATCACTTGTAAGTCGATTTTCACTCAATATTTTCAACTCTTAACATCATTAAACATGTTTTCCATTTGAAATCAAAGATTTTCATGGTTGAAATTGGTGTTTTTGGGTAGAACCTAGGTTTTTGTATAAATTGGAGAGTTGGACCTCGATTTGAGGTCCAATTTCAAAACCAATTATATATTTGAACATGTGAGGGAATGGGTAAGCGGATTTCGGTTCGAACCGCGAGTTTCGACCACGTGGGTCCAGGGGTATTTTGGGAATTTTTGAGTAAACTTTGGGAAAACTATTTTTATGCATTAAAACCAATTCATATAGTGTTTATTAAAGTAATTGAACCAATGGTGATTAGATTCGAGCGAGTTGGAGGTTGAATTACGAGGTAAAGAAATAGTTGAAGGTTAAGCGAACTTCAATGCTTTAAGGTAAGTGTTTGATCTATCCTAGCTTGAGGAAATAGGGTTAGAGTTTAATAACTTGCTAATTGCAAAATGATCGAGTGCGGTGTATAGGTGTGGTGACGAGCATCTATACATCGGAGTCTAGCATGATCGTGGGTCTTTTTTGGTATATGTTTGTGAGATAATTTGGAACTCTTCTAAGCTAAATTATAAATTTCTACAAATGTTAAGAGTTTTAGAATGAGCTATGAAAAGTAAATATTTTGGAGCATTGGCTCGAATGATAACTACTGTTGAATCGAAGATGAAAGTATTGAAGGAAATTATGATTAATCCCTTGCTGGGACCTTATTGTTGAGAGTTATTATTATTGTTCCCTTGCCGGGACTTAGTATTATTTGGGATATTCCCTTGCCGGGATTGGTTGTGTATTGTGTTTAAATAAAAGGGATCATATGGCACGCCGTCCACACCCGTATATATATATATATATATATATATATATATATATATATATATATATATATATATATATATATATATATATATATATATATGGATTGTGTGGCACGCCGACCACTTATATATATTATGAATTAGGATCATATGGCACGCCGACCACTTATATATTATGAATTGGGATCGTGTAGCACGCCGAACACTTACATATTATAAATTGGGATCGTGTGGCACGGCGACCACTTATATATTATGAATTGGGATAGTGTGGCACGCCGTCCACCTATATACATATTATGAAATGGGATCGTGTGGTTCGCCTACCACGTAATATATTGAGGATCGGGTTGCGCGCCGCAACAGAGTATAGACTAGTGTATTGTGTTTGTATGTAGAAACTTTCGTTATTATTGTTCAGTTATACTTCCTTACGGATAATTTCTATATTTGACTGTGGTGTATCCCCCAGCATGTCCCTTCCCCTTTTACTGCTTAAACTGGTATATATGTATGTGGAATTGCATATGTTTGTGTGAGTGTCTGGTCCTAGCCTTCCACTACTTCGCCGGGATAGGCCGGGCACTTACCAGCACATGGGGTAGGTTGTGCTGATACTACACTTCTATGCATTTTTGCACTGGTCCAGGTTTTGAGCAGCATCAGTAGTTCACTAGCAGGATCGTCATATCTACGAGACTGATGTAGCTTGCATGCGTCTGCAGGCCTGTCGTCTCTTCTTATATTTTTTATTATTGTTGTAGTATCATTATTTCGAGACATGCGGTTATTTCTTTCCGACCATTGTGTGTAGTTATTAGTAGTTCGTGAGTTTGTGACTCCACATCTTGGATAGAGGATTTATGTTGAGTATTTCACCTTTATATTCAGGTTTATGAAAGTAGACTTCTGTAGTTAATGTTATTATTATTATGGCTATTAAATTGATGATAGGATGGTTTTTATTAATAGAAAGATGATAAGTAAATTGGCTTGCCTAGCTACCACGAGTAGGCACCATCACGACCTTGATGGTGGGGAATCCGGGTCGTGACACCTCTTCGCCACCTTTTCCAGTTGTCGCCTGCTCCCTCTTGTTGATAGTCAACTTGTGAGAAATGAACTCAAAGTCATCATCCTCGGGGTAATCCTTGAGCTAGTAGAGAGAATTATGGTCTGGTACCTTGGCCTTGGTTCTCTTTTTGTTGCTTTTCCAAACCTGGACGCCTATCCTCTTCTTCTTCACCTCTACATCCGAGGAGCCCGACTGATTTCCTCTTCTTCTTTTTTTCTCCTCCTTTGTGGCATCCTGGGTTTTCTAAAAGTAGAGGGTTCGGTGAGCGAGGATAGATTCGCGTCCTTATCCAACGTCCTAAGATTAATAGTCTTGGGCAAACCTATGAGAAGGAAGAAGACATAGAAAAAATACAAGTCGGGTTTGTGAGTGCAATTATTCGGGAGAAAGCCTCACCATGGGAAGGTGCCTCCCACTTGCCCTTCTAGAGCTTGCGCCATGCGCACTCGAAGTAGGACATTTGTATGCAGATCCCTTTGATCCACTCCTTGAAACAGGGGACTGCATTAGGAACCTAGGCAACGCTGCACAATAGTAAAAATAGGCAATTAGGAAAAGAATAAAAGAGAGTGCCAAATACTCAAGAAGGAAAAGACTTACGGGATGCGTTTCAATTCTCGAGGAACGGTAGAAAATCTTTGGTTTTTACCCGAACGAACCTCCCATGCCATATAATCAAAAAGGAAAAGACTTACGGAATGCGTTCTACTTTTTGGGGAACGGTAGAAATTCACGGGGAATTGGGTTTTTGGTTTTCACCTGAACGAACCTCCCTAGAAAACCTCAATCTCGGTCCTCTTTGATGCTCGAGAATGGGGCTCTACTTGCTCGGCGAACGTTCTTGATCAAACCCCCTCGGAAGATTCGGGGGACAGTAGAGACAAAGGAGCTGGTCGAGGGTGAACTGAGGTGCTTCAGTATTATTTTACGTAGTGGCGGAGGAGGCTTATGATTCGCCAAAAGGACGGGTGAATCAACCCAAGGCGGACTTCGTACCTGTTACAGAAGTCAAAGATTATAGGGTCCACCGGGGCAAGCGTGAAGGGATAAGGGTAAACACTTCGGTACCCCTCCACGTGAGTGGTGATGTCTTTGCTGGGCCCGGGGACGACCACCTCATTTCCCTCCCATTACAATCTACCCGAACTATAGGGAGTGTCTCCTCAGTAACAGAGCATTTGTACCTCCATCAACCCCTGCCTCGGTGCTATTGATTGGATGCCTCTAAAATTGAAGTCG
>JASVEL010001169.1:0-56721 GCA_032618575.1 Nicotiana noctiflora
ACATACATGGATCGGACTGCACGCCGCAGTGGTATACGGATCGGGCTGCGCGCCGCAGCAGGTGTGATATTATTATTGTGCTTGGGCTGTAGGAGCCCCTCCGGAGTCTGAACCCCCACAGTGAGCACGGGTACCCAAATTGGATCGGGCTACACGCCGTAGCGGTCATATGCATTGCATGACATACATACATTGGTTTACGTGTACTACGTGGCATAACATTCAGCACTCATACATTACTGGCACACATGCATTAGTTGCCTTATTGACCAGATCTCCTGGTGTAAATTGATAAGGAGTGTTGAGCCCGAGGGGCTGATTTGAGTGCGGACTTGCACTGCTTGAGATTGTATCCAGGTATTGGTATATTATTATGAAAGAAAGTAGCTAAAATTGAGTTTTCTAAATAATCTACTCACTTATGCTTGAAAGGAATAAAAAGATAGTTCTGTATTGTGTAGCATGAGATAGTGCCTTGCGTGGTTTTCTTCCCTTCAACATTATTTACTTTTATTACTGCTGAGTTGGAAGTACTCACACCCGACTCCCCGCACCTTGTGTGCAGATCCAGGTACATCACAGCAGAGCTGATTCTATTGCGGCTCGGGAGTGCTTTTGGACAGTCGAGGTAGCTGCCAGCGTTCGCAGGACCTCCTGATTCTCCAGTTTGTCTATATTTTGTTCTGATCATCCCACACTTGTGCACAGTTATATTCACTATTTACACTTTGTATACTCTGTAGAGGCTCATGACTCTTGACCCTTCGGTCTATGGGAGTTGGCACGTGTCGGGACTTGGTTCCCTGTTTTTAATATATCTAACACTGTTATGCTTAAATTGGATAAAGTGAGCTTGTGGCTCCGTGATTGTTGTTAATTGGTCGGGCTGGCCTAGCAGTGTGCTGGGCGCCATCACGACCGGATTTGGGGTCGTGACATTATCGAGACCTCAACAAAGCACGCCCGAAGAATAATTTTCCATTTCCAAACATCCACATACTAATTGACAATTGTGCCAAACATGAGATTGGGTCTTTTGTAGATTGTTATGCGGGTTATCATCATATCCTGATGGACGAAGAAGATGCAGAAAAGACAGCATTTATCATGCCTTGGGGAACATATTGTTATAAAGTACTACCATTCGGATTGAAAAATGTTGGAGCCACGTATATGAGAGCAATGACTACCATGTTTCATGACATGATAAATCGAGAGATTGATGTTTATGTGGATGATGTCATTATCAAGTCCAGGAAGCAATACGATCATGTTAAAAACCTGAGGAAGTTTTTTCACAGGCTTTAGAGATACAATCTCAAGCTCAATTCAGCAAAATATGTATTTGGAGAACCATCAGGGAATTTATTGGGGTTTGTGGTAAGTCGGCGTGGTATTGAATTGGACCCATCCAAGATCAAAGCTATTTCAGGAGTTGCCTCCGCCAAAGAACAAGAAAGATGTGATGAGTCTACTCGGCAGATTGAATTACATTAGCAGATTTATTACCCAACTGACGTCAACTTGTGAGCCTATTTTCAAATTATTAAAGAAAGATGATGCATTAAAATGGACTAATGAATGTCAAGCTGCATTTGATAAAATCATGGAATATCTAGCCAATCCGCCAGTATTGGTTCCTCCAGAACCCGGAAGGCCTTTGATCCTTTATTTGACAGTATTGGATAATTCCTTCATGTGTGTACTAGTGAAACATGATGAAACGGGAAAGAAGGAGCAAGCAATTTAATATCTTAGTAAGAAATTTACATCGTATGAGGTAACAGTTGGAAAGAACATGTTGTGCCTTGACCTGGGTTGCACAGAAGTTGAAACACTACTTGTCGGCTTATACCACTTATCTCATATCTCGCTTGGACCCGCTGAAGTACATTTTTTAGAAGCCTATGCCCACAGGGAGGCTTCCTAAATGGCAAATTATGCTCACATAGTTTGATATTGTTATGTAACCCACCGTACGATGAAAGCGCAAGCAGTTGCTGATCATTTAGCAGAAAATCTAGTCGACGAAAAGTATGAGCCACTGAAAACATATTTCCCTTATGAGGAGGCAATGAATATTGAAGAATTGGAACAAGACGAAAAGTCCAGCTAGAATTTATACTTTGATAGGGCTGTTAATAACAAAGGCATTGGAATTGGATTTGTACTCATTTAAGAAACGGGTCAGCATTACCCTGTTATAGCTCAACTCCTCTTTTTCTGTACTAACAATATGGCCGAATATGAAGCGTGCATATTGGGATTAAGAATGGCGATAGACATGGCTGTTCAAGAGATTTTGGTCATGGGTGACTCGGATCTCTTGATACATCAAATTCGAGGAAAATGGGATACGCGAGATTTGAAACTCATAGCGTACCGATAGTGTCTACATGAACTATGTCAACGGTTTCAATCCACAGAATTTAAACATATCTCTAGAATGCACAATGAAGTTGTTGATGCTCTGGCTACTCTATCATCTATGTTATACCATCCGGATAAGGCTTATATGGATCCATTAGAAATCCAGGACCGTGATCAAAATGCTTATTGTAATACAGTAGAAGAGGAACTTGATGGCGAACCATGGTTCCACGATATCAAAGAGTATCTCAAAATTGGGGTATACACGGTACAAGCTACATGGGATCAGAAAAGAGCCATAAGATGATTGGCAAGTGGACTCTTCTTTAGTGGAGGGGTTTTATACAAAAGGACCCTGGATTTGGGTTCGTTAAGATGTATAGATGCAAAACAGGCTACTACAATCTTGACTGAGGTGCACACAGGAGCCTATGGACCCCACATAAGCGGGTATGTGTTAGCAAAGAAAATACTCAAGGCTGGATATTACTAGCTTACTATGGAACGAGATTGTATCAGATATGTACGGAAATGTCATAAGTGCCTGATACATGGGCATTTAATTCATTCTCCGCCATATGAATTGCATACGATGTTGACATAATGGCCTTTCGTTGCTTGGGGCATGGATGTCATTGGTCCCATAGAGCCAGCAGCATGTAATGGGCACAGGTTTATTTTGGTTGTCATTGATTATTTTACTAAATGGGTGGAGGCAAAGACATTCAAAGTGGTAACCAAGAAGGCAGTGGTAGAGTTTGTACATGCAAACATCATTTGTCATTTCGGAATTCCAAATGTGATTATTACAGATAATGGAGCCAACCTTAATAATCATTTGATGGCGGAGACATGTCAAAGGTTTAAAATTATGCATCATAATTCTAAACCCTATCGGCCCAAGGCGAATGGAGCAGTTGAAGAAGCCAATAAGAATATCAAGAAAATCATTCAGAAAATGGTGGAAGGATCAATGCAATGGCATGAGAAATTACCCTTTGCTTTGTTGGGATATTGCACTACCGTGTGCACTTCAATAGGTTCAACCCCTTATGTATTAGTGTAATGCATGGAGCCAGTGATACTTGCGGAAGTTGAAATAACCTCCCTTCGAATCACTGCAAAGGTAGAGATTGATGATGACGAATGGGTAAAAGCCCGGTTAGAACAATTGAGTTTAATTGATAAGAAAAAACTGGCAGCGGTATGTCACAGACAGCTGTATGAACAGAGAATGGCCAGAGCTTATAATAAGAATGTACGTCCACGAAAATTTAAAGTCGGACAATTGGTGTTGAGGCGTATTTTACCTCATTGGGCAGAAGCAAAAGGGAAGTTCGCTCCTAATTGGCAAGGGCCATTTATTGTATCTCGGGTGTTGTCTAATGGAGTACAGTATTTGACAGACATAGAAGGAAATGCAAAGAAATGGCAATCAATCATGATGCAGTCAAAAGATATTATGTATGATTTCTTTCATGTATCTTATTGTATTTGTCATATTTTTTAAATTGAAATGATGAAAGCATTTTATTTCGCTATCTAAACACTTTATCCATTGCTATCCCTTTGAGTCTTATTACTTTATTCTTTCATACCTTTCTTTCGAAATCAACCAAAGAAGACAAAATGGGATGATGAAATGTCAAAGAAAAGAAGAAAAGTAAAAGGCGAAAAAAAGAAAAAAAAAGATGTGAAAAATGGAAAAAGAAAGAAAAAATGCAAGAATTGGAAGAAGTAAACATCGCAACGATGAAGCAATCTTATGATCCGAACTATGGTTTGACTTAATCCCGAAAGGGTACGTCGGCAACCTTACTGAGGTTCAGTCATAGCAGAAGGAAAATCCAAGGTTCCCCAAATATTGAAACTGGGGCAGAAGTTATGATCATTATGGAGATTATGATTCCGAAAGTTGTAATTTTGAAACCCAAGTTGAAGAAGTTGAGCCTTTATATCATTCTTTATAAAACCCATCCAAAATCCACATTACGGTCCAAGAAAGACCTTCTAATTAATTTCAAGAAAAATGGCAATACAAGTAGGTGAAGAAAGGCATGTTATGGACAACACTCGGGTACCTGAAGATGAAGAAAATGAGAAAAAAATGAGAGTGTCTTATTGGTGAAAACCCTCACGGGCACCGTAAGGCGACGTAAGCTGAGAGAAATGAAATGAGAGAGTCTTATTAGTGAAAACCCTCACGGGCACCGTAAGGCGACGTGAGTCGAGAGAAATGAAATGAGAGAGTCTTACTCGTGAAAACCCTCACGGGCACCATAAGGCGAAAGTGAGAAAAGATTTTGTGGGAGGAAAGCAGCAAAGCAAGCAAAACTTGGGTTTGTTGAATAAGAGAAATAAAGTTGGCAAGTGATTTGGTTGGACAGACTGGGTCGGTTAGCCCGAATGCATGGCATGATCAAAGGAATCAGCCTTCCCATTCATATAAGTCTCGTCCTTTTACTTGGAAAATATTCCTACCCTAAAAACTTCGGGGTCATTGAATTTCATTTTCTTTTCTTGAAATCTATCTACAAGACATTGTCAGTTGTAAGATAATTGCCAGCTTCTCGGTTATATGGCACAATGAGATTGGTGTCCTTCAGAGGACAAGAGAAATAAAACAACATATGGCGGTCATATAGCAGAAAGAAAGTAAAAAAAAAAAAAGAAAGGAAAAACAACAAGAGAAGGTTACAAGGAAAAGTTGAGTTCCGAGAATTGTTGGAAAACAACCAAGTGCTACAGCAAGGCAGTATAAAAGCAAGATGAAGCAAATTCAAAAGTGGAAGCGAGTCCAACAAAAAAGCCAGCGGCTAACCACCATTTTTATACTAACAAGATGTTCATTGATTAGAACAGGGACAAAAGATTCAAATTCTTACTAATCACTTTAAGGTGAATATGACCAATGTGGACACATAAGGGAACGCAAAGTTCGGCAAAATCAGGCATCCACCTGGAAAATAAGGGAAAGCGATCTAAGGGAAGAAACAATGGATGATGAAATCTACGATGAAAGAATTGGTAATCAGGAACCCACCTGGATAATAATGGAAGTTTTACCTTTTATGGCAAAATTGAAAATGTTACACCCAGTTATCAAACTGAGGCAGAAAGTTTTTTGTTTTTTAGTTTTTTGTAATAAGGCGCCCACCTGGATATCAAGGGAATATTTTTCAAATTGTTTGTATTCAGGCGCCCACCTGGATAACAAGGGAATATTTTTCATATTTTTTTGCAATCAGGCACCCACCTGGATAACAAGGGAATATTTTTCAAGTTTTTTGTAATTAGGCACACACCTGGATAACAAGGGAATATTTTTCAAGTTTTTTGCAATCAGGCGCCCACCTGGATAACAAGGGAATATTTTTCAAGTTTTTTTGTAATCAGGCACCCACCTCGATAACAAGGGAATATTTTTCAAGTTCATTGCAATCGGGCGCCCACCTGGATAACAAGGAAATATTTTTCAAGTTTTGTAATCAGGCGCTCATCTGGATAACAAGGGAATAGTTTTCAAGTTTTTTCAGGCACCCACGTGGATAATAAGGGAAGTTTTACCTTTTATTCCAAAATTGAAAATGTTACACCGAGTTATCAAACTGGGGCAGAAAAGATTTCTTTGTTTTTCGTTTTTTGTAATCAAGCGCCCACCTAGATAACAAGGGAATATATTTCAAGTTTTTGTAATCAGGCGGCCACCTGGATAACAAGGGAATATTTTTCAAATTTTTGCAATCAGGCGCCCACCTGGATAACAAGGGAATATTTTTTTAAAGTTTTCGTAATCAGGTGCCCACCTAGATAACAATGGAATATTTTTAAAGTTTTTTGCAATTAGGCGCCCACCTAAATAACAAAGGAATATTTTTCATGTTTTTTGTAATCAGGCGCCCACCTGGATAACGAGGAAATATTTTTCAACTTTTTTGTAATCAGGTGCCCACCTGGATAACAAGAGAATATTTTTCAAGTTTTTTTTGCAATCAGGCGCCCACCTGGATAACAAGAGAATATTTTTTAAGTTTCTTGTACTCAGGCGCCCACCTGGATAACAAGGGAATATTTTTCACGTTTTTGCAATCAAGCGCCCACATGGATAACAAGGGAATATTTTTCATGTTTTTTTACAATCAGGCGCCCACATGGATAACAAGGAAATATTTTTCAAGATTTATAATGAGGCGCCCACCTGGATAACAATGGAATGTTTTTCAAGTATATTGTAATCAAGCGCCCACCTGGATAACAAGGGAATACTTTTCAAGTTTTGCATTCAGGCGCCCACATGGATAACAAGGGAATATTTTTCAGGTTTTTGCAATCAGGCACCCACCTAGATAACAAGGAAATATTTTTCAAGTTTTGTAATCAGGCGCCCACCTGGATAACAAGGAAATATTTTTCAAGTTTTGTAATCAGGCGCCACTTGGATAACAAGGGAATATTTTTCAACTTTTTGTAATCAGGCGCCCAACTGGATAACAAGGGAATATTTTTTTTGTTTTTTGCAATCAGGCGCCCACCTGGATAACAAGGGAATATTTTTCAGAATGAAATTCTTCTTTTTAAAACTGACATTTAATAGCATGATATAGTTAAAGCCCCATACTTTTCATAGTAAGCCGGCGCCCACCTGAAGAACAAGGGAATACTTTTCAAGTTTTGCAATCAAGCGCCCACCTGAAGAACAAGGGAACTCCTTTCAAGTTTGCAATCAGGCGCCCACTTGAAGAACAAGGGAATACTTTTCAAATTTTGTAAGCAGGTGCCCACCTGAAGAATAAGGGAATACATTTGAAGCAAGTTGCAAGCAAGAGTCCTCTCGAAGAATGGAAGATGCAAATGAAACACAAGAACCAGTTGAAATATATAGCTAGGATTTTGTAAATCATAGAGCATAGTTTAGCTTAGTTTTGTTTTATGTTTACCACGGTTTAATAAGGAGATCAGCAGGAAGCAATAACAAGTAACAACAATAGAGTCATAGCTCTCTGGTAGTTTTAACTACCAGACATTCCAGAACTATACTGACCCGATTCCTGTTTAGCCTAGGATATGTAGGCAATCCTTGAAGCATGATGCGGTCAAAATTTTCAAAAAATGCATCACACAGAATATCTGTATTGGCAAAAATCCCTTATTTCTGCTCACTTACCTTTGCACTGAAACTCTGCGTGTTCCCGAGCAAAGAGGGGCAGCTGAGAGCACGTTATTTTTGCCCCAAGAAAATTAGTCCAAAAAATATATAAAATTTGTTTTTTTTGTGAAACTTGTTGATTATTGTGTAGAAATACAAGTGTTTATTTTTATTTGTTGAAAATAAAGCAAAGAAAATGAAAACAATAACATAGAAAAATAATAAATAATATACAATACGAAAAATACAAAAAATACAAAAATACAAAGGAAAATACCATATAATATAAGTATGATTGGACTTTGAAAATGGAAATTTGGTGGCCCAAAAAGACCAGGCCCAAAAGAATTAACCGGCCTGCATATACAAAATCCAAATGACACTGTATAGAATAAATGAATCTAGACTGTTGATCAATTGATCAAACGACACAGAGGTAATGGTCATATAATAATTAAAATGATGCCGTTAATTTGAAATGATCACAACTGTTCATCTAAATCATCCAACGGATGAAAGGAAGGCCTCATTTAAACCACACGACGTCGTATGAAGACGAATAGATCATGGCCACTCATTTAACCTGATCCAATGGCTAAAAACCATCATTACACTTCTAATATATCTACACCCATCGTTACATCTTAGCCATTTCACACCATTACCCTCAAAACCACAAACCCTAGCCGCCATGTCTCATTTTCCTCCTCTCCACTTAGGCCACCGGAACCCAAGAACCTATCCTTCCTCCTCTTTCACCCCATCACCTCAGTTTTCATCCAAAAGCCTTTCCATCCACTCGAATCTTGAAAAACAGGTCGCCGGAACCCTAGCCGGCGACCACCACTTTTGAATCAGCTTCCACCAGTAACACCCTAGAACCACCATGAGCCCCTCTTTCACCCTATCCAACTACTTTCCCTCGAATCTAAGCCTAACCCTTTGAATATTAAAAAATATTCCGCCGGAACGCTACTCCGGCGGATACCCCCAAACAAAAACCACCCTAGTCAAACCCAGTCGTTAAAACATTGTTCTTTCACAACAAACGAGACTCTAGGAGTGTGTTTGAAAGACCAATAGTCAAGAAAGGATCAAGGCCTCCGAACAACCATAAAATCAAGAACCAAAGAAAATGAAGAAAAAGAAGGAAAAGAAAGAAAGAAAGAAAAAGAAAATCAACAGAAAAGCTAAGTAGCCCCAAACCCTATTTTCTCTATTGTGCTTCGTTTATCTTTATTATTTGCTAGCCTGAATCTGTTACATGCTCAAGATTTTTCTGTTTGTGCATGAAATCGACTGTATGCTCTCTTTTCTGATTTAAGTCACTAGTTAAATCGCATGCTTTATAGTTACTTAGGGTTCTTGCTTGATAGATCTAATTTTCGATTAAGTGTTCTGATTAATTGGATTCAACCATTTTCAAATTGTTTTTCTAAGTCACGTTAATCGAGTGTTCAGTCGTATTAGGGTTATATTTGCAAGATTGTTTAATGTTGGCTATTATTACAATACAATTTGACTCTTGACTCTTCTGAATTTCTGAGTAATTAGTCGTATTAGGGCTATGTTTGTAAGACTGCCTAATGTTGGTTATCATTGCTATACAGTTTTGACTTTTGACTTGTCTGAATCTCTGACTAATTAAAAGGCTAATTGGGGCTATGTTTGCAAAGTGGTTATTTATGAAAAAAGGGTTACTTAGCTATGATTGGCTATATTGTAAAGTCTATTTAATTGGGGTTACTTGTTAAATACTATTCTGATTTTTGACTGCTCAAGGTCTAAATTGACCTAAGGGTTGGTCGGGTAAATAAACATAAAATACAGGGGGTAAAAGGGGAAGGGATAAGTGGTATTTTGAGAATAATTTGGAAAGACTAAGGGTATAGAAGACAAAAAGGCGTGGTTCAGATGTAATTAGTTAAGCAATAAAGGACATTCTAGGTATAACTAAATGGTAAATAGGTAAAAAAACATTAGCAAGTAAGGGTAATAAAGGCATTTACGTCTAAATAGAATAATGGAGAATACCCTAGAACCTTCTAGCAGGGGTTCTAGTGTATTCACGGTTTACATAAGTAGAGTAAACTGAAAATAATTAATAAGAGTAAGGGTGGGAAATCTGAATATCTAACTCAAATTTCCCTCCCATTATACTCTATAAATAGGCCCCTTCAGGGCATATTAAAAAAGGTTCAGAAGATTTGAAATCTAAAATACACTAAAAACATTGTTTCTGCTACATTGCTGCTGGTTCGAGTGATATTTTTGGATTTATGTTCGCTATTCTTCACTAGTTTGGTTGAATCCACTAGGTCTTCTACTCTGAAATCGAGCTTGTTGATGTGTTAATTTGCATTTATTGTTGTTGATATTTGGATTGTTGCATATCGCTGATCTTCTACTTCTTCTTCTACATCCTAGACGTCATTGATTTTATCTCGATTTGATCAGGTACACTACTACTTCTCAAGGATGTAACTGAAGTTCTTTGAAGAAATGAAATGCGTATTAGTTTCCATTTGTATTTGTAATTCTGTTTTGCTCATAGTTGTAGACATTTAGAACTTGTGTAATTCAATGGGATTTTGTTTGTAATATGGATTTGGACTGTACGAACTTTAGATTCTGATTAGATAGTAACGTAGGAAGTATACTAAATAGATCAAGTTTAAAAATGATCACCTAGATCTAAAATTGAACACTGGCTAAAACTTAGTTGATTTACTTGAAGATTTACGTTTGTTCTAAAATCAGAAGTATAATACAAAAAATGTCGAGGTATTTTGTTAATTGAACTCTGAATCGGTAGCTGTTAATGAGATAAGCGTGAAATAGGTAGCTTTCAATAATATTAAATGTTTAAGCTAGTCTATGCATTTTAACTGGCGTTAAAGTTTAGAAATCTAATGTGAAATAGGAATTAAAAATACGAATGAAGTTCTAGGTTTAATTTAAATCTGTCAATTGTAGATCTAGTCTAGCATCTCCAGTTAAACAAAATAATAGGGTAGTTCTGTATTAAATAAGTATATGTTTTGACTAATAAACTCAAACTCTATTAATCTGATAGATGAACTTTAACATATCAATTGAAATTAGTGTTAACATTTCTAGTTAAATTTTTATACTGAACTTACAATATTTGCTTATATCTATGTATAGTTCAGTAAAAACATTTGAACCTCCCTTAAATTTATTAATGATTTGGTCCTGGTCATGAAAAGAGGTCTAGATCCAATCGATATGGAATTTGTGCCTATGAGAGACAGATACAGAAATTCTAACTGGGCCTTAAGTAGCCTTATGCACAGTGGTGAAGTTCTGTTAAGTTAGCCTAGATTCTAGGCCCAATAACGTATGTGGACTGGATCCAAATAAATGATAAATGTTAAATGTTAGAAATTTTCTAATAATTATTTCTACTAAGGTAAACACATGTGATAGAAAACCTATTGCCATTTAGGTTTAACCTTTAAAATATAATGAGATATGCCTCGTCATAAAAATAGACAAACGAGGCCCTCGAATAATAATAATAAAATCTTTAGACCCGGAAGGATCGTTTACCTAATTCCACGATCTCTCTCAAAGTAACGAAGAATAGACACCATTAAGCATAATTCTAACATACATTCTCATGAACGGGTGCACATTTATGTGACTCAAATCTTACTCCCAAAAAAATCAAAATATATCCAAAGCCACAGGCGTACTGGTACGGTGTGGTCAAGGATGTATTTTCACGACGTTGCAATTCTTAAAATCAAAAAGTGGAAAACAAATACACATGATTAAAATATATAATTGAAATCAGATAAAATCAAAACAACAGTTGAGCGACCGTGCTAGAACCACGGAATCCGGGAGTGCCTAACACCTTCTCCCGAGTTAACAAAATTCCTTATCCAGATTTCTAGTTCGCAGATTGTAATAGTCAAACTTTCCTCGGTTCGGGATTAAACCGGTGACTTGGGACACCATTATATTCTTAAGTGGCGACTCTAAAAACTTAAATAACCAATCCCGTTCTGACTGCCCTTAAATTGGAAAAACTCCTCTACGCCCTCGCGGGTATAGTAGTATATAATAAGGAGGTGTGACAGGGGCTAGTATCAATCTTATGCCCTTGGTGATTTATAAGAGGATGGGCATTGGGAGAGCTAGACCCACTTCGATGTTACTACAACTAGCTGATAGGACTGTGAAACTTCTGTATGGGATCTTAGATAATGTGCATGTTCAAATGGGGAAGTTTGTGTTCCCCGCTGATTTTGTGACTTTAGACTGCAAAGTGGATGAGGAGATTCCGATAATCTTAGGAAGACATTTCTTAGCCACTGGCACAGGTTGATTGATTGTGAGACTGGGGAGCTCCAGATGAGGTTAAATGATGAAGAAATCATATTTAATGTTCAAAAATCTATGAGGCATCCAAGTGAGTTCGCAAATTGCTTCCTTATCGATGCATTGGATGTTATAGTAGAGACAGATGATGAGGTTTTGACAACTGAGGATCCCCTAACAGCATGGTTAATGAACTTAGAGGAATTGAATGGGGACAATTGGGCAGAACGGGTGTTAGAACTGGAAGGTTGGGGGTCTTGGGATATAAATCTTGAGTTTGAACCACTACATCTAGAAAAGAGAGAGACCCCTCCAGCAAAATCATCCATTGAGGAACCACCCAAGCTGGAACTTAAACCATTAACAGCTCACCTCAGGTATGAATTTCTTGGTCCTAACACCTCTTTACCTGTTATTATCTCATCTGGTTTGCCAAATGTGCAGGCTCAACAACTTATACATGTACTCAAGGAGTGCAAAACTGCCATTGGTTGGACCATGGAAGACATTAAGGGGATCAGCCCCGCTTATTGCATGCATAAGATTCTGCTGGAAAAGGGCCACAAACCTTCCAGGGAACATCCGAGGAGGTTGAATCCAAATATGAAGGAAGTGGTAAAGAAGGAAGTAATAAAGTGGTTTGATGCGGGAATTATTTTCCCAATTTCCGACAGCAGCTGGGTTAGCCCAGTTCAGTGTGTACCAAAAAGGTGGCACAATGGTGGTGAAAAATGAGTATAATGAGCTAATTTCAACAAGAACTATCACAGGTTGGAGTATTCACATGGATTACAGGAAGTTGAATCTTTCCACCCGTAAAGTCCACTTCCCATTTCCTTTCATTAATCAAATGCTTGATAGGATGGCAGGGAGGTCACACTTTTGTTTCTTAGATGGTTATTCAAGGTACAATCAGATCTCTATTGCCCCTGAGGATAGAGAAAAGACCTCATTCACATGCACATACGGCATTTATGCCTTCCGGAGGATGCCATTTGGCCTATGCAATGCACCTGCCACATTCCAAAGGTGCATGATGGCTATATTTACTGACATGGTGCAGGATATTATGGATGACTTCTCAGTGGTAGGGAATTCATTTGAGGAATACCTGGTCAATCTGACGCGTGTGCTGAAATGGTGCATCGAGACTAACTTAGTTCTAAATTGGGAAAAGTGCCATTTCATGGTACAAGAAGGAATAGTCTTGGGGCACCGGGTGTCAAGCAAAGGAATTGAGGTTGATCGAGCAAAAGTTGATGTCATTACAAAGCTCCCTCCACCAACTTCAGTCAAAGCAATTAGAAGCTTTCTTAGACATGCCGATTTCAATCGAAGGTTCATTAAAGACTTCTCCAAAATCGCCAACCCCCTTTGTAAGTTATTAGAAAAAGATCACTCTTTTGTATTTTCTGATGATTGAAGGATAGCTTTTGAGGAGTTGAAGAAAAGGCTGGTCATAGCACCAATCATTGTTACCCCCAACTGGGAGCAACCATTTGAGTTAATGTGTGATGCTAGTGACTATGCGGTAGGGGCAGTGTTGGGCCAGTGGAAGGACAAATTGATGCATCCAATCTATTATGCGAGTAGAATACTAAGTAGAGCCCAGCTAAATTACACAGTGATGGAGAGGGAGATGTTTGCTGTAGTGTTTGCTTTTGACAAGTTCAGGTCCTATCTAATAGGATCTAAGGTAATCGTATTGTAAGGCCCCAGAAAATTTCGCTAAGAAATATAGGATTCTGTGGTGCCATGTAGGCTAATTATTATATTTTATGTGCTATGAACATGATGGACATCAATTAGACTTGATAAATATGAGTATGAGTCTTATGGTAAGTGATATGAGGTCCAAATGGAAGCCCAAGTGTAAGCCAAATGGGAAAATTTTCGAAATACGCCAAAATTCCAAATGGATTTGCACATAGCTCCACTTCAAAGGATCATATATAATTATTTATAACGTTTTATGTGGTGCATAGCATATCAAATGAAATCTCTTTGAGTCTAGTTTCCAACGCTTCAAACCGTTCGTCATTTAGACATTCCTACACAAAGTTATGATCAAATTACCAAAGGTTGGAAAATAAAATCCTGTGTCAATTCTGCGACCGCATAATGCATCGCATTTCTCACTTTGCGGTCGCATTCCTGTCGCAAACTGAACCCGAGAAGCCCAGTTAATTCTTCTAATTTTTATAACTCGACCCCATTTCAATATATAGGCTTTGGGGTTCATTTTGGGGTCATGTCTTACTGATTTTAGAGAGAGGTGAGAGTATTTTAGAGAGAGAAGGAGGAACCCAACATCTAAATCATCCAAATCTTGCATCAATCTTCAAGAATCAAGAACCTAATAGCAAGTTCTTCATCTAAGAGGTAAGATTCTATACCCTAGGGTTTCAATTTCGAGTTTGGTGTATAAGATGAGTAATTGAGGTATGATTCTTGGGTATATTAGTATTGTGTATTCATTCATGTACAACTTAGGTTTATGGGAAGATTGTTTAACTTAAATGAGTAAAGATTGGGTTAGGGAATGAAGAAATTCTTGAAAAGGGGATTTAAAATCAAGATGCTCAACTAGTATTTGATAAAATGCTCAAATGAGCTAGTTTCATGAATATCTTTCTGATATATGTTTAATTTTGTTATGTCTCATAGTAGATTGGAATTACTAGAGTTTTTGGAGTGTTGTAGTAACTTAAGGAAAGCTCAATCGAGGTATGTATGGCTAATTTTGATTCTTGTGAAATCGCCTATATGTGTGAAATTTGTTTGCTTAGTGTTAATTTGATAAATTGTATGAAATTCTTGATGTTGTTGTTGCTTATTCAAAGTTGTTGTTGAAATATGAGTGATGTGGTATGGAATATGAACCGAAAGGTAAATAAGAGTTGAATTGGGTAAAGAATTGTGAATAATGGTTATGATGGCTTATATGGCACCTTGTGGAAAGAGATGAAACACTTGAATTGTGGAAAATTGTTGAACATACTTGTGTGAATATTCTTGATTATGGAAATATTGTAACTTGGTTGTGATATTGGCTTGATAAGTAATTGAGAACATGAAACAATGTGCAAGTTGCTTATTTGAACTTGTTGAAATTGTGTGTAGTGCCTTATCTGCTGTTTGAAATTGTTGTGTTTTAAACTGTAAGGTGGGATTGGGATGCGCGCCGCAACATGAGGAAATAAGGTGTGGGTTGGGGTGATAAGGGTGGCCGAGGTAATAAGGGTGGTCAGGGGTAATAAGGATGGAAAGCGATCGAAATCGCTATTGAAAACTGATACAAAAATCAATGATGTGAAATTGTGAAAGGAGACAGCAGGAGAGTTTGCAACCTGGGGGGCACCGATTGCCCCTATGTTTGACTACTTGCAATTTATGTGGTTGATTGGTTGTTGTTCTATTTGTTGACCTTGAACGTGTTTGTGTTTAGGCTTATCTGAAATGAGTAAAAGGTGGAAAACATGGTTGGCTGGCTTGATTAGTTTTGATGTAATTTAATGGCTTGAGTTTACTTGGGACAAAGTTTGTCCATACATACCAGTACAATTCAAGTGTACTGACGTCCCTTTTGGCGGGGACGCTACATTCGTATTATGATTGTAGGTGAATCAGTAGCAGGTACTTCAGCTCATCGGCAGTAGCATCCTTCATTTTCCACTGCCCGTTTTGGTGAGCCCCTTTCCTTTCGGGGCCCTACGTGGCTCATGCCACTCTTGTTTAGACTTTATTTTGATTTTGTGTAAGGTATAGCCGGAGCCTTGTTACCGGCAAGTATTGTATCGTCCTTTGTATCCTAGAGGTTCCGTAGACATGTAAACTGTGGGATTCGAGGCTCATGTATATATTATGTTGGGCGTTGTAAAACCTGTAAACTTGTTAATGAATCACTCGCATGGTTATGTTTGTATATTGTGAAATCAGTTATAATTGGTAAGGTATTTGGTTAATGAGAAACAATCAACACAGGGGTAACACGTGGGAATGAAAGGTACCCAGGTCCGCTTGACTGGGGCTACCCGGTCAGGCGCCGGTCATGTCCCTCGATTTGGGGCGTGACAAACTTGGTATCCGAGCCTAAGGTTTTAAAGTGTCCTAGGATGTCTCGGAGCCGTGTCTAGTAGTGCCCTTCTTATCGGTGTGTTGTCGACCACATCATATAAGTTGGGGGCTGCACGGACATTTAGGAATTTACCCATTTCTTTGATATTCCAGATCGTGCGATATGGCTCAAGATATGGAGCTAATTTCCTCTCTAAGTATTACCCTCAATATTGGTAATTTTGATACCATAATCTATGAATTTGAAGCATGTAAGGTGAGATTTATCTCACCATTGAGTCCAAGTGGATCACCCAAGGACTTGTTAGAAGAACGTGTTGAGCCATGGAGTGATTGGTTGAACTTGTTGTTTAGGAGAGTACCCTTGTTCCCACTAATATCACTGTACCACCAGATCATGTAGTATATCATCAATCTGTACGGTTAAAACCCCGTCTCTTAGAAATTAAGCTTCCATGGTGTCCGCGTAAATGTTGTAGGTTCAAAATATAATTGATGCAGTATTCATTTTGTTATGTTAAGCGAATTATTGTTGTGAAAATATATGTGGGAGGTACTTCTTAATTTGTTTAATATACTATTCTTGGTAGATGAGGATATGTAAAGAATGTGAACTATGTGCGAAAATGCCTAGACTTGAAGTCAAGTTTAAATTGATATATTGATGCCATATATTGTGAGAAAACTTGTTATGGTTGATACCTCCAAAATGTTCTTATGTGTACCAAAGATATTTGATTGATTGTGTCTAGTTGTTGGTAACATATAAAGAATGTGTAAGACTAAATGTTGGATTTTAGTTGTGATTGATACTTTACATGAATTGGTGTTGTGACCCGATGTTTGTGAAAGATGCATTCCAATATGATCAATGTGCTATTATTGACAACTTAAAATGGGTGCAAGGAATATGAATCATGTATTGAAATGCGAAGGCCTTAAATTGAAATTGGAGCAGCATATATTAAATCAAACTGTGTGAGGTCCTCTTTGCATAGAGATGTTGAAATAAGTCAATTGTTTTTGAGAAATAGAGTATAGACAATGTGTCAAAAACTCAAATGAAATTTTACCTGGCGATACTTGTGACATGAGAGAATATGAAACGGATTATGATGTTGATATAAAATATGCGGAAATGATGTGAAATGTGGGGAAGAAGAGACTGTGTTATGGAATGTGGCCTAGTGACAAGTCTGAAGTGATAATTATGGCCCCAAGAGCCGACAGACTAATATACGTAGGAATGGCATGATTCTTTTATTCGATAATGTGGTGAACATCTAAAGTGTTTGATTTGTACTTGTGATTTTCTTATTATTGTATGAAGTGTGTAGGTGAATAATTTGATATGTGAACCCTATGGAAGTGCTATGAAATGCGGCCTAGAGGTATGAAAATTATGTAAAAAAAAAAACTATGTGATCCATTTTATTTGGTAATGTGGCGATTGTTTAAACTTTTTGTTAAACCCTTATGATTTCCTTGTCCTTGCATAGATATGTTCTTAAAAAGAATCTAAATTACAAAACATTTCATGCACCTGCTCTTTGAATGAGACATATTATTTACAAAGTCTCCCGATCACAGTTCTAGTATTTACAACCTCCTATGGAATTGAGCTCTATAATTATGTTCCAGAATTGAGTTATAGCACTATTGATAATTCCTACTTGCTTTTCCTAAATTCTCAACAAAGGACTATTCCCGATGAATTTCTTACAGAAATGTTTTATTTAAATGAACAAGCATCTACTCACTTGTGCCTATACATGCACCATCATAAAGTTTGTACATGTGGTGTCAAGTTCCATGCAAAGTATCCAAGATTTGTGATCCTTCTCGAGTCACTCTTTTACTTAGTTGTGTGTGGCTTATATGGCTTAATCAACCAATCTACTCTCTTACGAGTAACATCATGAAAACCTTCTTACTATCAAGAAACGTGAAAGCATGCATCTACACTTATCCTACAAGTACATGTCAATTGAAATGGTCACTGTGTGCATAAAGTTTTTCTGAAAATTGAGATCCTCATATCCCATCATAGGAAGACCTTGTGTCGCCATAATTTTTGTTTCCACTTGAGATATCCCGTAGTAAGTAGCTCACTTGGTTTCTAATATTGTGGTTGCCCGTGATGTAGAATTGTATTGCAGTTTGGAAGATAGTATAGCATAGGCATGTCCAACACATAACGAATGATTATTCTCTCTTCATGTCTCCACAATGTGTTAATTGTACTCCTTATTTGGTGAAGTCGTTGTGCTAGTACCCAACAAGATTTCCTAGCTATTGAGAACGTGCCTTCTATGTATCACTATGACACTTCCTTTTTCAAGTCAAAACATATGGAGATCTCATCATGAACATCTGCAAACCTTCAGTGATTATTGTGCAATGTCTCATTGAGTTTGGTTTTCTTTACACCCTCAACTTCTAGAATCTTGGACTATGTCGTTGTCATGTGTGGAGAGTTTTACTACTCTTGGTATATCACCTTCTTGGCTAGATATGAGTGTTATTTGCCTTCTCCCTGGAGCGTCGTGTTAACTATTAGAACCATCTAACCAATTCATGATGTTGTCCCAATATCAAGATTTCCTAGCTATTGAGTTTCACTCGTGAAAGGTTGAGATTAGATGACTTCGGATTTTTGTACATATCATGAACATGTTGATTTTAATGAAAAACAATGGTCGTAGTTTTTAGTTTCCTCGTATATGATCAATTACCAAGAAGTGTTAAGTTGTCTAGAATATGGTAATCTCATAAGCGTTCAACTATTTTCACCCTTATAGGCTTGTGGCATAGATTCTGTGCGTCAAGTAATGTTAAGAGTGTAATTCAACTTCGTGTATTTTGAATCCCATATCACATTCTAGGTGCTAGAGTATTCCTATTCGGGGTCGACGTATTTTCCCTACACTTTAGAAAATGAGTGGTTCACGTACTTGAGTATTCCTCCTTAATGATTCCTATTTCCCATGTAATACTTACTCATATTCCTCATTTGTGTATTAATTGAGGTAGTCATAATGATTAACCATGTCAGTATTGTTAGTAGTAACATTTTCTGTCTCTTAGTATACAACCTCATAAAGTACTCTACTCAGTGCATTAATGGATTCTTGAAGAACTCCAGCCTCATCTTGAACTATGTTGTTCCTCATTGATTAGATCCCGATCCATTGAGCATTTTAAGTTTACACGAGTCAAATATATAGCTTTATACTGTGATCACATATATATTGGATAGATAAAGTTATGGTCAGTTTATGGTATCACATCTTAGGGTAACTATTAAGGGTCATCAAGGGTTTAGTGTGAGTGTACCCCTAAATGTTATGTGAGTTGATAATAAATGTAACATGACTGTATTACACATTAGGTTGCAATAGGTGTATGATATTCCCCATAACTGTTCCTCATGTACTTTGTGTTTCCATATGCTTATGTCTAAGAAGATAGTGATAAAAAAAATGCAGTATAATCTCACTTAGTGGGGTCTGGGGAGGGTAGTGTGTACGCAGACCTTACCCCTACCCTAGGGTAGAGAGGCTGTTTCCAAATAGACCCCGGCATCCTTCCCTCCAAGAACTTCCCACCTTGCTCTTGGGGAGACTCGAACTCACAACCTCTCGGTTGGAAGTGGGGGTTGCTTACCATCAGAGCAGCCCCTCTTAACACAAGACAAAGAACAAGAAATGATTGAACTATATGATCATGGAAATATCCTATATGATGCACTACTAGCAAGACTCATGATGGCTTGACTTCATATGGACCGTTGATTGAAATGAAATTATATTCTTGTTGATGAACACCTTTGCGATTACATTAATGGCTGGTAAGGACTATTATGAACACATGATTGTTTGTTTATTATGAACTGACATCCTTGATGGTATGATGCCAAGTTATGGAATTGTGGGTTATTGTTGTTATCATGAATTGCAATATCCAGTGGAGTGTAAATTGTACAGTGGAAGTTATCAAAAGGTAAAGTCAATGGATGGTTATCTCATGCAAGATGTTTATATGTCATCCTTGTTATGTATGTTTGGGAGTTGATATTATTTTTGAGAAGGTGTTATGACAATGTTTGTAAGTCGATAATGTCGTGTGGAAGGATAAATGTGTCGTGGAAGGAAAGTACTTTCGTTTGATTGAATACCAGTTAGTTTTGACTTGGAATGTACCATATAGGTATTTTGATGTAAAACTGTGCAGTCCATGTTCTGGTATCCATATGTTAATGTAGTTCTTGTAATACTGGGATTAGGATTGTGGATATATACATTGTGGTGCTATGTACACTTGTGGATGTGTGGATAAGAAGATTTTAGTGATTCTCTGGCAGGTGGATAGGCCTAGTTACAAAGGAAACTCTGCCGAAATTTTTGAAACATTTATGAGTTAGTGAAAATTTTGAGACTGAAGGTAGGTTAGAAAAGAGATATATAATGTTAAAGTGTTTTGGAAAGACTATACTCCTCATTCGAGGACGAATGATCCTAAGGGGGGGAGAATGTAAGGCCCCAGAAAATTTCGCTAAGTAATATAGGATTCTGTGGTGCCATGTAGGCTAATTATTATATTTTATGTGCTATGAACATGATGGACATCAATTAGACTTGATAAATATGAGTATGAGTCTTATGGTAAGTGATATGAGGTCCAAATGGAAGCCCAAGTGTAAGCCAAATGGGAAAATTTTCGAAATACGCCAAAATTCCAAATGGATTGCACATAGCTCCACTTCAAAGGATCATATATAATTCTTTATAAGGTTTTATGTGGTTAATAGCATATCAAATGAAAGCTCTTTGAGTCTAGTTTCCAACGCTTCAAACCGTTCGTCATTTGGACATTCCTACACAGAGTTATGATCAAATTACCAAAGGCTGGAAAATAAAATCCTGTGTCAATTCTGCGACCGCATAATGCATCGCATTTCTCACTTTGCGGTCGCATTCCTGTCTCAAACTGAACCCGAGAAGCCCAGTTAATTCTTCTAATTTTTATAACTCGACCCCATTTCAATATATAGGCTTTGGGGTTCATTTTGGGGTCATTTCTTACTGATTTTAGAGAGAGGTGAGAGTATTTTAGAGAGAGAGGAGGAACCCAACATCTAAATCATCCAAATCTTGCATCAATCTTCAAGAATCAAGAACCCAATAGCAAGTTCTTCATCTAAGAGATAAGATTCTATACCCTAGGGTTTTAATTTCGAGTTTGGTGTATAAGATGAGTAATTGAGGTATGATTCTTGGGTATATTTGTCACGCCCCAAATCGAGGAACATGAACGGCGCCTGACCGGGTTGCCCCGGTCAAGCGGACCTGGGTGCCTTTCATTCCCACGCGTTACCCCTGTGTTGACTGTTTCTCATTAACCAAATATATTACTAACCATAATTGATTTCACATTAAACAAAAAAAAAACAATACGAGTGATTCATTAACAAGATTTCAATTTTTACAACGCCCGACATAACACCATATATATACATAAGACTGGAGTCCCACAGTTTACATGTCTACAGAGCCTCTAGGATACAAAAAGGGAAATACAATACTTGCCGGTAACAAGGCTCCGGCTATACCTTACAAAACCAAAATGAAATCTAAACCGAGTGGCATGAACCACACAAGGCCCCGAGGAAGAAAGGGGCTCACCAAAAACGGGCAGTGGAGGATGAAAGATACTACTGCCGATGAGCTGAAGTGCCTGCTACCGATCCACCTACAATCATGACACGAATGTAGCGCCCCCGGCAAAAGGGACGTCAGTACACTTGAATTGTACTGGTATGTATGGACAAACTTTGTCCCAAGTAAACTCAAGCCATTAAATTACATCAACAATTAATTAAGCCAGAGCCAACCATGTTTCCACATTTTCCTCATTTCAAATAATGCTCACACAAAGCACTTTCTACAATCAACCAATTTAACAATAACCAATCAATCACGTAAAGCACAAGTAGTCAAACAAAGGGACAATCAGTGCCCCACAGGTTGCAAACTCTCCTGCTGTCTCCTTTCACAATTTCACATTATTGATTTATGTATCAATTTTCAATAGCGATTTCGATCGCTTTCCATCCTTATTGCCCCCGACCACCCTTATTACCTCGGCCACCCTTATCACCCCAACCCACACCTTATTTCACCACGTTGCGGCGCGCAACACGACCCCGCCTTACAGTTGAAAACACAACAATTTCAAACAACAGCAGATAAGGTACTACACACAATTTCAACAAGTTCAAATAGCAACTTACACATTGGTGCATGTTCTCAATTTTTTTCCCAATTCAAATTCACAACCATGTTACAATATTTCCACAATTCAAGTGCTTCATCTATTTCCACAATAAACCAATTCTCAAGTGTTTCGTTTGTTTTCCACAAGGTGCCATATAGGCCATCATAGTCATTATTCACAATTCTTTTGCCAATTTAAACTCTCATTTTACATCACTCATAGCCCAACAACAAACTTTGAATATCCAACAACAACATCAAGAATTTCACACAATTTGTCAATTTAACATGAAACAAACAAACTTCACACATATAGGCGATTTCACAAGAATCAAAATTAGCCATACATACCTGGTGATGAGTTTTCTTCCGTTAACTTCCTACTTTATGCTTACCCAAGCTATCTTACTCTTGCCAACCTTGTTCTTGAAGACTCTTACTTCTACTCACTCCTTTTTACTAGAAATCAAGTTCAATAATCATGCATGAGTGTAAAAATTCTATTTTCAAAAGCTATTATATGCAAACCTCTCTTTACCCAATTAAAACTGAAAATCAAAGAAAATAGTTAGGGTTTTTACCTTGAAAATATTGGGGAAGTTGAATCCTTGCCCTAGGATCCCTTGGAATTAAATAGTTGGAACAATCTTTGAAGATGAAAGATTTCTCTCTCTAAAAACCCTCTCTTCTCTCTCTAATTTTGGTGAGGTGATATGATAAAATGAAGAAGAAAGGTGTTATATTAAAGAAGAGATCGGGTCAAAATGTTACAAAAATCGGGGCCGGGGTCAAATATGCGGTCACTATGCGACCGCAGAATCCACATGCGGTCCGCAAAGTGACCGCAAAAATGGCCTCAAAGTTATGCAGGTTCTGTTAAGGAATGCGGTCACTATGCGGACCGCATGTTGATTCCGCGGTCGCAAAAGTGCACCGCAGATTTGACATGCGATCGCATATCGACCGCACTTTTGACACGATTTTGGGCAACTCTCCGGAACGATTTGCGGTCAGAATGCGGTCCGCATGTCAGGTTTGCGGTCGCATTCTTGACCGCATATTTGACATTTTTCTGGAAAATTTTATTCTCTATTTTTTTGAAACTTAAATCACTACCAAGGCTACGCATTCCTAACACATTATTCGGACCATGACACCACAGCTACTAGGTTTTATGCACAAAAATTTTACGGGGCCTTACATCCTCCCCCCCTAAGATCATTCGTCCTCGAATGAGGATTTTGAAATAAATGAGTTGGTTTTGAAAGACATGATATGCAACCATCAAAATTTTGACTAACTCTTATATTTTAGAAAAATTTCGCCGGAGTTTCCTTTGTATTATGGACATATCCACCTGTCAGAGGGCCCCCGAAACACATTACCAAACAACAATACACCAATACAACATTTCCCACAACTGGTATACACTTTCTTACCTCAACGAATGCACATATTCTATCACATTGTTACAATTGCACATAAACTAGTCACTTCAATGAATTCTTACTTCATTTAACCATTTTAACACACCATGTACACTTAACAAACCATTACCAATCTACACTTACTATTAGTTGTTTATTAAACACGTAAATCTTTATAAGGCTTTCATTTATCAAGAACGGTTCAAGTGACCCAAGGTAACAACACATTTAACTCATTACAAATAAAGGAGACTTTACTAATACTAAGAGGGAAACAACTTAGGCCAGATGAGACAGTTACTAGGAGTAGGAGGGTCACCTAATTTCTTCTAGGCTTGATCAAACAAATGGGGGTACTTTTCTTTCATCTCTTTTTCTGCTTCCCATGTGGCCTCCTCAACTTGTTGACTTCGCCACAATACTTTAATAGAGGCAACTTCCTTATTTCTCAACTTACGGACTTGCCTATCAAGAATGGCAACCGGAACTTCTTCATATGACAAATCTTCATTAACCTCTATAGCTTCGACTGGCATGATGGTGGATGGATCTCCAATCACTTTCTTCAACATGGACACATGGAATACCGGATGCACTGCTGACATCTCAGGAGGCAACTCTAGCCTATAAGCAACTTGACCAATCCTTTGAACGATCCGATATGGCCCGACATACCTAGGACTCAATTTCCCTTTCTTTCCGAATCGCATGACTCCCTTCATAGGAGATACCCTCAAGAACACCCAATCATCGACTTGAAACTCCAAATCCCTTCGACGAACGTCTGCATAGGACTTTTGACGACTCTGTGCTGTTTTCATTCTCTCCCGAATAACTTTGACCTTTTCCATAGCTTCGTACACCATATCCTGGCCCTAGCAATTCCGCTTCACCTACCTCAAACCACCCGATTGGCGATCTACATCTTCTCCCGTACAATGCCTCAAACGGGCCATTTGAATGCTAGCATGATAGCTGTTATTATAAGCAAATTCTATCAGTGGCAAGTGTTCATCCCAATTACCTTTAAAATCTAAGACACAAGCCCGCAACATATCTTCGAGCGTCTGAATGGTCCGCTCGGCCTGTCCATCGGTCTGTGGATGGAAAGCTGTGCTGAGATTCACCTGAGTTCCCAAACCTTGCTGAAACTTCTTCCAAAAGTTAGCGGTGAACTGAGCCCCGCGATCTGAGATGATAGAAAGTGGAGTCCCATGAAGCCTTACTATCTCTTTGATGTACAATCTTGCATATTGCTCCGCAGTATCAGTGGACTTGACTGGCAGGAAGTGAGCTGATTTGGTGAGTCGATCCACTATTACCCATATTGAGTCAAACTTACGCTGAGTGCGAGGTAACCCCACCACGAAATCCATATTGATCATCTCCCATTTCCACCTTGGTATTTCTATAAGCTGAGTTAATCCACCGGGTCGTTGATGCTCGGCCTTCACTTGTTGACAGTTCGGACATTTAGCTACAAAGCCTGCTACATCCCTTTTCATACCGTTCCACCAATAATTCTCCTTGAGATCGTGATACATTTTCGTTGAACCAGGGTGCACAGAATACCTGGAAGTATGAGCCTCCGCCATCACTCTTTCCCGAAGCTCGTCCACATCCGGAACACATAGCCTATCTTGACACCGCAATACACCATCTTCGCTGCTGAGTACAAATGCTGAGGTCTTGTCATTCATGACTGCTTCCTTCACCCGAACCAATGCTGGATCCATGAACTGTTTTTCCTTGATTTCCGCGACCAATGATGATTCTGCTCCATTATGCACCAAGATATCCCCCTCGTCTGACGCCGAGATACGAACCCCCAAACCGGCTAATTGGTAAACCTCTCGAGCCAGGTGTCTCTGATCTACACCCAAATGAGCCACACTACCCATGGATTTCCGACTAAGAGCGTCAGCTACCACATTTGCTTTCCCTGGATGGTACAATATGTCCATATCATAGTCCTTGAGTAATTCTAACCACCGCCGCTGTCTCAGATTCAGCTCTTTCTGCTTGAACAAATACTGGAGGCTCTTGTGGTCCGAAAACACATCTACATGAACCCCATAAAGATAGTGTCGCCATATTTTCAAGGCAAACACAACAGCTGCAAGTTCCAAATCATGCGTCGGATAATTCTTCTCATGGTTCTTGAGTTGTCTGGAAGCATAAGCTATAACCTTTCCGTGCTGCATCAATACACATCCCAAACCGACTCTGGAGGCATCACAATAGACTACAAATCCCTCTGTGCCTTCTGGCAAGGCCAATACTGGTGCCGAGGTCAACCTTGACTTCAGTTCTTGGAAACTTTTCTCACATGCTTCGGACCGCTGGAACTTGACTGCTTTCTGCGTCAATTTAGTCAATGGGGAGGCAAGGGTTGAGAATCCCTCTACAAACCTCCAATAGTACCCTGCCAGACCCAAAAAGCTGCGAATCTCTGTCGGGGTCGTGGGTCTAGGCCAATCTTTCACTGCCGCAATCTTCTGAGGATCCACCTGAATTCCCTCACTGGAAATAACATGCCCTAGAAAGGCTATGGACTTCAACCAAAACTCACATTTTGAGAACTTGGCATACAATTGATGTCGAAGAAGGGTCTGCAACGCTGCTCTGAGGTGAACGGCATGATCTTCTCTGCTCCGAGAGTAGATGAGGATGTCGTCAATGAATACGATCACAAAGGAATCTAGGAATGGCTTGAAAACCCGATTCATAAGGTCCATGAAAGCTGCTGGGGCGTTGGTTAGCCCAAAAGACATGACCAAAAACTCGAAGTGACCATAACGAGTTCCGAAGGCGGTCTTAGGAATATCCTGCTCCCTGATTTTCAACTGGTGGTACCCAGACCGTAAATCAATCTTTGAGAAGAACTTCGCTCCCCGCAATTGGTCAAACAGATCATCCACTCGAGGCAAAGGATATTTATTCTTGATGGTGACTTTGTTGAGTTGCCGATAATCAATACACATTCGAAGTGACCCATCCTTCTTTCCTGACAAAGAGAACCGGAGCACCCCATGGCGACACACTCGGTCGTATGAACCCTTTCTCTAATAAATCCCTCAGCTGCTCCTTTAACTCCCTTAACTCTGCTGGCGCCATTCTGTAAGGTGGAATGGATATTGGCTGAGTATCTGGCATTACATCGATCTCGAAATCAATCTCCCTATCCGGCGGGATGCCTGGAAGCTCATCTGGAAACACTTCAGGAAATTCATTCACAATTGGCACGGACTCGAGGGTAGGCACCTCCGAGGTGGTGTCCGTTACCCGAACCAGGTGATAGATACACCCCTTCTTAATCATCTTCGAAGCCTTAAGGTAGGAAATAAACCTCCCCCTTGGCACTACACCATTTCCTCTCCATTCAATGACTGGCTCGTTAGGGAACTCGAGCCTCATAACTCTCGTTCGACAGTCAAGTTTGGCAAAGCACGAATAGAGCCAATCCATCCCCATAATTACATCAAAATCTACCATCCCAAGCTCAATAAGATCGGCTGTGGTATCACGACCACCCACCGTAACAACACAATTCCTATAGACTCGTGAGGTTGTAATAGAATCACCGATTGGAGTCGACACAGAGAACGGCTCATGAAGCTGTTCGGGTTCTATCCCAAAACTTGAAGCAATGAATGGAGTAACATAAGACAAGGAGGACCCCGGATCAATAAGGGCATAGCAATCAATAGTCCGAACAGACAGGATACCTGTAACAATATCTGGAGAAGCCTCAGCATTTTGGCGGCCACTCAATGCATAGAATCGGCTAGGTCCACCCCTACCATGAGCTCCACCCCTAGTTGCACCACGCCCTGCTGCTGCTGGAGTACGCGCCGATGATGTAGCAGCTGAAGAACCGGATGACTGAGCAGACCCCCTACCTATACCCTGACGGGGTGCACGGCAGTCCCGCTGAATGTGACCTCTCACCCCGCACCCGAAGCACACTAGAAGGTCATGGTAGCAAGTTTCTGTATGAAATCTCCCACACTTGGGGCATGTAGGTCTCCCCTGCTGCTGGGATCTCACCCCATGACGACCAGACTGACGAGACCTCCTGCTGTCTGAACCAGGTCTCGAGTAACTGCCCTGCTGATGACTGTGCACGGATGGCGGTGCACTCGCGGAGGACTGAGCATATGACTGGGATGGCCCTGATGACCCCTTCCCTGGAAGTGATCTCCCCGAACGACCCATTGACCGGGCCCTGCTGCTACTTTCTCTTTCTGCACGAATCTTCAATTTCCTGGCCTCTGTGGCCTGAGTAAACCCCACAATCCTCCCATAGTTCATGTCCGAGTGCAAAGCTGCTGTGGCGGCCTCATTCACTACCAAAGGGCTAAGGCCCTGAACAAACCGTCGAACCCGGGCATCCATGGTCGATACTAAATGAGGAGCGTACTTGGACAACCTTACGAACTCCATGTGATACTCCCAAACACTCATACTGCCCTGTTTGAGGACCTCGAACTCAGTGGCACGGGCTGCCATTAACTCAGCAGGTAAGAAGTGGTCCATAAATGCATCCACGAACTCATCCCATCTGGCCGAAGGGCTCCCTTCCTCACGGGAATCCTCCCACATTTCGAACCATGAACGTGCCGCTCCCTTCGCCTGTAAGAGGCCAACTCTACCCCATCTATATCTGTAGCCTTCATCACTCTAAGGGTCTTGTATATCTCATCAAGGAATTCCTGTGGGTCAGCCTCTGGATCGGTACCTGAAAATTCTAGAGGGGCCAATCGCAAGAATTGATGGACTCTGGAGCCAAAGGAATCTCCCTGTCCGCTGGAGGATGCAGGGGCATCATGGGATCTCTGGGCCTGGGCGGCCACTAACCGTGTTAACATATGGATGGCTCCCCTAAGTTCTTCATTAGAGATACCAGAGCCCGAAGCGGGAACTGTATCTGAGTCAGGAACACCGGCAGGAGGAATGGTGGCATCCTCTGCCGCGGCTTGGAATAGGGACACTTGGGTTTTGAACAGATGGGCCAGGCAAATTCGGGATTGGTGGGTCATTCTCTCCCACGGCATCGGGTACATGATTAACAACTGCACTTGGGTCGGCATTGGCCCTAAGGCCGAGTCTAGCCTTCTTCTTAGGTGCCATATTCTGAAAATTTGGGAACAAGGCACGAATTAGACACGGATATCTCCACATTGCACTTTACCGCACGATATAGATTATCAAAGAAGTAGGTAAATTCCTAAATGCCCGTGTAGCCCCTACTTATATGATGTGGTCGACAACACACCTATAAGAAGGGCACTACTAGACACGGCTCCGAGACATCCTAGGACACTTTAAAACCTTAAGCTCTGATACCAAGTTTGTCACGCCCCAAATCGAGGAACATGACCGGCGCCTGACCGGGTTGCCCCGGTCAAGCGGACCTGGGTGCCTTTCATTCCCACGCATTACCCCTGTGTTGACTGTTTCTCATTGACCAAATATATTACTAACCATAATTGATTTCACATTAAACAAAAAAAAACAATACGAGTGATTCATTAACAAGATTTCAATTTTTACAACGCCCGACATAACACCATATATATACATAAGACTGGAGTCCCACAGTTTACATGTCTACAGAGCCTCTAGGATACAAAAGGGAAATACAATACTTGCCGGTAACAAGGCTCCGGCTATACCTTACAAAACCAAAATGAAATCTAAATCGAAGTGGCATGAACCACACAAGGCCCCGAGAAAGAAAGGGGCTCACCAAAAACGGGCAGTGGAGGATGAAAGATACTACTGCCGATGAGCTGAAGTGCCTGCTACTGATCCACCTACAATCATGACACGAATGTAGCGCCTCCGGCAAAAGGGACGTCAGTACACTTGAATTGTACTGGTATGTATGGACAAACTTTGTCCCAAGTAAACTCAAGCCATTAAATTACATCAACAATTAATTAAGCCAGCCAACCATGTTTCCACATTTTCCTCATTTCAAATAATGCTCACACAAAGCACTTTCTACAATCAACCAATTTAACAATAACCAATCAATCACGTAAAGCACAAGTAGTCAAACAAAGGGACAATCAGTGCCCCACAGGTTGCAAACTCTCCTGCTGTCTCCTTTCACAATTTCACATTATTGATTTATGTATCAATTTTCAATAGCGATTTCGATCGCTTTCCATCCTTATTGCTCCCTGACCACCCTTATTACCTCGGCCACCCTTATCACCCCAACCCACACCTTATTTCACCACGTTGCGGCGCGCAACACGACCCCGCCTTACAGCTGAAAACACAACAATTTCAAACAGCAGATAAGGTACTACACACAATTTCAACAAGTTCAAATAGCAACTTACACATTGGTGCATGTTCTCAATTTTTTTCCCAATTCAAATTCACAACCATGTTACAATATTTCCACAATTCAAGTGCTTCATCTATTTCCACAATAAACCAATTCTCAAGTGTTTCGTTTGTTTTCCACAAGGTGCCATATAGGCCATCATAGTCATTATTCACAATTCTTTTGCCAATTTAAACTCTCATTTTACATCACTCATAGCCCAACAACAAACGTTGAATATCCAACAACAACATCAAGAATTTCACACAATTTGTCAATTTAACATGAAACAAACAAACTTCACACATATAGGCGATTTCACAAGAATCAAAATTAGCCATACATACCTGGTGATGAGTTTTCTTCCGTTAACTTCCTACTTTATGCTTACCCAAGCTATCTTACTCTTGCCAACCTTGTTCTTGAAGACTCTTACTTCTACTCACTCCTTTTTACTAGAAATCAAGTTCAATAATCATGCATGAGTGTAAAAATTCTATTTTCAAAAGCTATTATATGCAAACCTCTCTTTACCCAATTAAAGCTGAAAATCAAAGAAAATAGTTAGGGTTTTTACCTTGAAAATATTGGGGAAGTTGAATCCTTGCCCTAGAATCCCTTGGAATTAAGTAGTTGGAACAATCTTTGAAGATGAAAGATTTCTCTCTCTAAAAAAAACCTCTCTTCTCTCTCTAATTTTGGTGAGGTGATATGATAAAATGAAGAAGAAAGGTGTTATATTAAAGAAGAGATCGGGTCAAAATGTTACAAAAATCTGGGCCGGGGTCAAATATGCGGTCACTATGCGACCGCAGAATCCACATGCGGTCCGCAAAGTGACCGCAAAAATGGCCTCAAAGTTATGCGGGTTCTGTTAAGGAATGCGGTCACTATGCGGACCGCATGTTGATTCTGCGGTCGCAAAAGTGCACCGCAGATTTGACATGCGATCGCATATCGACCGCACTTTTGACACGATTTTGGGCAACTCTCTAGAACGATTTGCGGTCAGAATGCGGTCCGCATGTTGATTCTGCGGTCGCATTCTTGACCGCATATTTGACACTTTTTCGGAAAAATTATTTCTCTACATTCCTAACACATCATTCGGACCATGACACCACATCTACTAGGTTTTATGCACAAAAATTTTACGGGGCCTTACAATATTAGTATTGTGTATACATTCATGTACAACTTAGGTTTATGGGAAGATTGTTTAACTTAAATAAGTAAAGATTAGGTTAGGGAATGAAGAAATTCTTGAAAAGGGGATTTAAAATCAAGATGCTCAACTAGTATTTGATAAAATGCTCAAATGAGCTAGTTTCATGAATATCTTTCTGATATATGTTTAATTTTGTTATGTCTCATAGTAGATTGGAATTGCTAGAGTTTTTGGAGTGTTGTAGTAACTTAAGGAAAGCTCAATCGAGGTATGTATGGCTAATTTTGATTCTTGTGAAATCGCCTATATGTGTGAAATTTGTTTGCTTAGCGTTAATTTGACAAATTGTGTGAAATTCTTGATGTTGTTGTTGCTTATTCAAAGTTGTTGTTGAAATATGAGTGATGTGGTATGGAATATGAACCGAAAGGTAAATGAGAGTTGAATTGGGTAAAGAATTGTGAATAATGGTTATGATGGCCTATATGGTACCTTGTGGAAAGAGATGAAACACTTGAATTGTGGAAAATTGTTGAACATACTTGTGTGAATATTCTTGATTATGGAAATATTGTAACTTGGTTGTGATATTGGCTTGATAAGTAATTGAGAACATGAAACAATGTGCAAGTTGCTTATTTGAACTTGTTGAAATTGTGTGTAGTGCCTTATCTGCTGTTTGAAATTGTTGTGTTTTAAACTGTAAGGTGGGATCGGGTTGCGCGCCGCAACATGAGGAAATAAGGTGTGGGTTGGGGTGATAAGGGTGGCCGAGGTAATAAGGGTGGTCAGGGGCAATAAGGATGGAAAGCGATCGAAATCGCTATTGAAAATTGATACAAAAATCAATGATGTGAAATTGTGAAAGGAGACAAGAGGAGAGTTTGCAACCTGGGGGGCACCGATTGCCCCTATGTTTGACTACTTGCAATTTATGTGGTTGATTGGTTGTTGTTCTATTTGTTGACCTTGAACGTGCTTATGTTGAGGCTTATCTGAAATGAGTAAAAGGTGGAAAACATGGTTGGCTGGCTTGATTAGTTTTGATGTAATTTAATGGCTTGAGTTTACTTGGGACAAAGTTTGTCCATACATACCAGTACAATTCAAGTGTACTGACGTCCCTTTTGCCGGGGACGCTACATTCGTATTATGATTGTAGGTGAATCGGTAGCAGGTACTTCAGCTCATCGGCAGTAGCATCCTTCATCTTCCACCTGCCCGTTTTGGTGAGCCTCTTTCCTTTCGGGGCCCTACGTGGCTCATGCCACTCTTGTTTAGACTTTATTTTGATTTTGTGTAAGGTATAGCCGGAGCCTTGTTACCGGCAAGTATTGTATCGTCCTTTGTATCCTAGAGGTTCCGTAGACATGTAAACTGTGGGATTCGAGGCTCATGTATATATTATGTTGGGCGTTGTAAAAACTGTAAACTTGTTCATGAGTCACTCGCATGGTTATATTTGTATATTGTGAAATCAGTTATAATTGGTAAGGTATTTGGTTAATGAGAAACAATCAACACAGGGGTAACACGTGGGAATGAAAGGTACCCAGGTCCGCTTGACTGGGGCTACCCGGTCAGGCGCCGGTCATGTCCCTCGATTTGGGGCGTGACACGTATACACTGACCATGCAGCACTTAGATATTTAATTAAAAAGAAGGACTCTAAACCGCACCTGATTCGTTAGTTTTAATACTGCAAGAGTTCGATCTTGAAATTCATGACCGTAACGGCACTGAAAATCAAGTCGCTGACCATTTATCACGACTTGAAGGAGCTAAAAATGTTATAGAAAATGAAGAAATCCTGGAAACCTTTCCAGATGAGCAACTGCTCGCTACTACTCTTCTTGAAGCCTAGGTATGTAGGTTATGCTAATTACCTGGCCAGTGGTTGTGACGACCCAAAGGTCATCACTTATTTTCCTTATTTATTCTGTGCTTCCGAGGCCTTGAAAACCTCATTTTATATTGCCTCGATTTACGTGCATAGTTCGGGCACGTAGCCAAAAATATTTTGTGTTAGAACATGTGAATTCTATGGAAAATTTGAAGAAATTTGATATTAATATTGATATAGTTGACTTCGGTCAAAATTTTTGGTAAACGGACTTGGACCTGAGATCGGGCGGTCCTGGAAGGTTCGTAGTAAAATATGGGACTCGGGCATGCGTCCGAAGTCGAATTCTGAGGTATAGAGCCCAAGATATGAATTTTTCTATTAAATTGTTTTGCTGAAATTATTAATAAAAATGGAAATGAAAATTTATTAAAAGACCATGGAATCGGGCTCGTATTTTGGTTCCGACGCCCAGTACAAGTCCTATATATTATTTAAGTACTTCCTGCAAAAATTGACGGAATTTGAATGTCGTTTGATGTATTTTGAATCATGAGTTCCAAATTTGAAAGTTTATGAAGTGAAAAAGAAGAAATCATGAATTTGAGGCTTGATTCTATGAAAACAATGTTATATTGGCAATTTGATCGCGCTAGCAAGATCGTGGTATGTTTTTGAGGTTGTGTGCATGTTTGGTTTGGGGCCCGATGGCTCGGGTAAGGATTTGATAGGCGGTTAGAGCAGATTTTGAAAAATAACACAGCTGGTATTTCCCCCAGCTGATATCTTCGCAAATGCGAAGATTTACTCGCAATTGCGAGAAGACACAAAATAGGCCTTGGTTCGCAAATGCAAACCAACCTTCGCAAATGCGAAGTGGCCCAGGAAAGTCCTTGGTTTGAAAATACGAGGCAACGTTCGCAAATGGGAAGTTGCCCAGGAGAAGCCCAGGTTCGCAAATGCGAGTTGGCCGGAATTGGCCTGTGTTCGCAAATGCGAACCATTCCCTTGCAAATATGACATCCGCAGTCAGGACCTGCTATGTTCGCAATTGCGAACAAATGTTCGCAATTCCCATATCCGCAGCAGTGCAAATATGATATTTAAACGATTTTAAACCCCTTTTTTACCATTCTTTCAAAACCTAAAACCACATACACGATTTCTCAAGAGAAATATCACACCAAATCACTTGTAAGTCAATTTTTACTTAACTCTTTCAATTCCTAACATCATTAAACATGTTTTCCATGAGAAATCAAAGGTTTTTATGGTTGAAATTGTTGTTTTTGGGTAGAACCTAGGTTTTTCATAAATTGGGGAATTGGACCTCGATTTGAGGTTTGATTTTGAAACAAATTGAACTCGTGAGGGAATGGCTAGCCGGATTTTGGTCTGAACCCCGAGTTTCGACCACGTGGGACCGGGGGCATTTTGGGAATCTTTGGGTAAAACTTTGAGAAAACCATTTTTATGCATCTAAACCAATTTATATAGTACTTATTAAAGTAATTGAACCAATTGTGATTAGATTCGAGCGAGTTGAAGGTTGAATTTTGAGGTAAAGCGATAGTTGAAGGCTAATTGGACTTCAAGGCTTTGAGGTAAGTGTTTGATCTATCCTAGCTTGAGGGAATAGGATTGAATGTGATTTGCTAATTGCTATGTGATCAAGTGCGGTGTATAAGCGTGGTGACGAGCATCTATACACTGGCGTCTAGCATGACCGTTAGTCATTTGTTGACACATGTTGTGAGTTAATGTGAAATGTTCTTAAGTCATATTCTTGAGCCCTTGCCGGGTTGTGAAGTTGATTGTTGTTTCCATTCTCGGGACTTTATTGTATTGTTGATGTTGTTCCCTTACCGGGATATTGTTATAATTATTATTTCCCTTGCCGGGACGGTTCATATTACTTGTTTCATTCTATTGCCCTTAACTTTGATTGTTATTTAGGTGAGGAAGAGTGATAATGCACGAAGGGTGATGTCGTGCCATTATTACTTATGTTTGCAGGAAGGATCATTCTATGCCTTGTTTTACTGTTTATGCACGATGGAACATGCCGTGCCATTGTTACATAATTTATGCACGAAGGGACATTCCATGTCGTTGTTATTTAAACCATGCACGAAGGATCATGCCGTGCCATGGATGTGAGGATGAGAGTAAAAGTACGAAGGGTGATGTCGTGCACTTTTATTTGATTATTTGGTGAGGATGAGAGTAAAAGCACGAAGGGTGATGTCGTGCACTTCTATTTGATTATTTGGTGAGGTTGAGAGTAAAAGCACGAAGGGTGATGCCGTGCAACCATTTAAATTTCTTGTTTTGTGATAACTGTTTTTACTACACTCTATTTTTACTTTACTGATCAATGTTGTGTTTCTTATTGTGCTCCCCTAGCATGTTACCTCTTTTGTTAGTTGTGTTACTCAGTACTCTGTTATTTTGTGGTATATACATGTATAGAACTACACAGGTTCTTTATGTGAGTGTTTGGTCCTAGGCTTGTCACTACTTCGCCGGGATAGGCCAGGCAGTTACCAGCATATGGGGTCGGATTGTGCTGATACTATACTTCTGTGCGTTTTTGCACAGGTCCAGGTTTTGAGCAGGAGCAGGAGCAGTAGTATACTAGCGGGATTAGTGTACTTCCTAGACCGAGGTAGCTTGCAGGCGTCCGTAGGCACGGCATCTCCTCTATTTACTTTTGTTATTGTTGTGGTCTCATTGTTCAGAGACAGACGATTATTATTATTTTCTTTCAGACCATTATGTGTAGTTATTCCTTAGTAGTTCGTGAGTTTGTGACTCTACATCTTGGGTAGAGGATTTATGTCAGTTACTTTACACTATTATTCATCTTTTATTCGAAAGACTTCCGCATTTAAAAAAATATGAGTATTATTCTGGCTATTAAATATGAGAACAAAGTGGATGTATAAACAAGAAGATGGTGAGTGAATTGGCTTGCCTAGCTACCACGAGTAGGCGACATCACGATCCCGATGGTGGGGGAATCCGGGTCATAACAAGTTGGTATCAGAGATCTAGGTTACATAGGTCTCACAACTAACGAACAAGCTTAGTATAGTTTGAGGGGTAGGTACAGATATGTCTGTACTTGTCCTCCAGAGTCTATTGAGTTAGGAAAAGTCTCTCATTTTTTCCTTCTTGTCGTGCTATTTTTTCCTCAAATACTGATTGAATTTCTACTCTGTCCTTTTGCAGATGGTGAGGACACGCGCTTCTTCATCCGCTGATCAGCAGCCTGAGCCCTAGGCAGCTCCCGCGAGGGGCAGGGACCGAGGCCGTGTCGGAGGCCGTGGTAGGGGAGGAGCTCAACCCCGGGTAGCAGTTCCAGAGGCGGAGCCTCATGTTGAGGCTGGTGAGGAGGTTCCAGCCCCAGTAGCTCCAGTGGGCCCGGCTCAGGTCCCAGGAGAGGTCTTATTTACCCCGGATCTTCAGGAGGCTCTGGTCCGAATAACGTGTTTTATGGATAGTAACGCCAGAGTAGGCTTACTACCAGTTGCACCTGCCACTTCTCAGACTGGAGGATGGGTTCAGACTCATGTTTCATGTACTCTGGAGCCAATATATACCCAGGCTCAGGCACCAATAGTTCAGCCCGCAGTGGCCACTCAGACCGGCACTACAACTCAGGTCGGAGATGCAGCGACCATGACTTCTGATGCTTTATGGAGACTTGATCGGTTCTCCAAGCTTTTTACCACTATTTTCGGCGGTGCCACCTCAGAGGATCCCCGAGACTTCTTATTCAGTTGCCATGAGATTTTCAAGACTATAGGAATAGTGGAATCCAATGGGGTTGATTTTTGCACATTCAGGCTTGCAGGATCTGCCAAAACTTGGTGGAGAGATTTCTGTTTGACTAGACCAGTAGGGTCCACGGCTTTAACGTGGGACCCGTTTGCGAAGTTATTTTTAGAGAAGTTCCTCTCTATCACCTAGTGGGAGGCACTTCGGAGGCAGTTTGAGCGCCTCCAGCAGGGTTTCATGACTGTTACCCAGTATGAGACGAGGTTTGTTGATCTGGCACGTCATGCGGTTGTGATACTCCCCACAGATTGGGAGAGGGTCCTCAAGTTTATAGATGGGATAAATCAGTCGATTCGACTTCAGATGGCTATGGGAGTGGGGAGTGACATATCATTTTAGGAGGCGGCTAATAAAGCTCGTAGGGTTGAGATGGCTCTTGCTCGGGGAGGTAGTTATCCTTCAGATAAGAGGCCTCGTCATTCCGGCAGATTTAGTGGTACTTCATCTGGAGGCAGGGATTATTATGATAGGGGCTAGTCTTCCAGGCCTTTTCAGTCTGCTCTCCAGGCTTCGCAGGGCAGTTTAGGTGATCGTGGGTTTCGTGAGCAGTATTCAGATCAGCCTCCCATCAGTGCTCAGCCTCTTCAGAGTGTTCGCGGGGGCCATTCAGGTCGTTAGGGCCAGCAGTCCTAGCAGGCAAAATGTTGTTATGGTTGCGGTGACCCAGGTCATCTTGTCAGGTTTTTCCCTCGAGCAGCGGACAACACTCAGCAGCGGGGTCCTCACCCCATGATTCAGGCCCCAGCAAACCCACAGCCTGCCCAGCCAGCCAGAGGTGGGGGTAGAGATCGTTGAGGTGGAGGTCGAGACTGTAGAGTTGGAGACCATCCTGCCAGAGGTAGAGTTCAGCTAGTGGATGACCATCCTAGAGACGTAGCTTAGAGGGGAGGTACCGATCCCTGATATTATGCTTTACCATCTAGGCCAGAGGTAGAGGCATCAGATGTTGTGATTACAGGTACGATTCTGGTTTGTGATAGAGGTGCTTCACTATTATTTGACATTGGGTCTACATATTCATATGTGTCCTCCTACTTTGCACCCTACCTGGCCGTGCCTACCTATGCCCAGGACATTTTAGTTTTTGTGTCTACACCAGTGGGCGACTCTATAGTAGTCGACCGGGTGCATCGTTCATGCGTGGTTATATTCGGGTGTCTTGAGACCCATGTCGATTTATTGCTATTAGACATGGTGGATTTCAATGTCATATTAAGGATGGATTTTTTGTCCCCGTATTATGCTATCCTAGATTGTCATGCCAAGACAGTGACCTTGGCCTTGCCAGAACCACCCTGACTAGAGTGGAGAGGGACCACATGCCACTCCATTCACAATGTTATTTCATATGTTAAGGCTCGACGCATGGTCGAGAAGGGGTGTCTAGCTTATTTGGCATATATTCGTGATTCCAGCACGGAGATTCCTTCTATTGATTCAGTTCCTATTGTACGGGAGTTTCCCGAGGTTTTCCCTTCAGACCTACCGGGCATGCCACCCGACAGGGACATTGATTTCTGTATTGATCTGGCACCGGTTACTTAGCCCATCTCTATTCCACCCTATCGCATGGCCCCACCGGAGTTAAAAGATCAGTTGCAGGTCCTTCTAGAAAAGGGCTTTATCAGGCCCAGTGTTTCTCCCTGGGTGCACCGGTGTTATTTGTGAAGAAAAAGGATGGCTCGATGCGGAAATGTACTGATTATCGGCAATTAAAAAAAGTGACGATACAGAACAAGTATCCACTGCCGATGATTGATGAATTGTTTGACCAGCTTCAAGGAGCGAGGGTGTCTCGAAGATAGACTTGAGGTTGGGCTACCATCAGCTAAAGATCAGGGCGGCTGACATTCCTAAGACAGCATTTCGCACTAGGTACGACCACTATGAATTCTTGGTCATGTCTTTCGGGTTGACCAATGGTCCAGTAGCATTTATGGAGTTGATGAATCGGGTGTTCAGGACTTATCTAGATCTCTTCGTGATAGTCTTAATAGATGGTATCCCGGTATACTCCCGCAGCCAGGAAGCGCACGAGCACCACCTCAGAGTGGTTCTTCAAACTCTGAAGGATAATCAGCTATATGCCATGTTTTCAAAATGCGAGTTCTGTTTGAGTTCGGTTGCAGTTCTGGTCATATCGTGTCACTAGAGGGTATTGAGGTGGACCCAAAGAAGAGTAAGGCAGTCAAGAATTGTCCTCGACCAGCTTCAGTGACCAAGATTCAGAGTTTCTTGGGGTTAGCAGGCTACTACCGTCGATTTGTAGAGGGGTTCGCTTCTATTGCAGCCCCGATGACCAGGTTGACCCAGAAGGGTGCCCTGTTCAAGTGGTCAGATGAGTGTGAGGTGAGCTTTCAGAAGCTCAAGATAGTTTTGACTACGACACCGGTGTTGATTTTACCCACGGGTTCAGGGCCTTACATAGTTTACTCGGATGCATCCCGTACTGGGCTTGGAGCGGTATTGATGCAGGGTGGCAAGGTTATTGCTTATGCTTCGAGACAGTTGAAAATCCATGAGAAGAATTATCCGGTTCATGATCTTGAGCTGGCAGCAGTAGTTCATGCCTTAAAAATCTGGAGGCATTATATATATGGTGTGGCATGCGAGGTATACACGGATCACAAAAGTCTTCACTATTTATTCAAGCAAAAAGAGTTAAATATGCGACAGAGGAGATGGTTAGAGTTGCTGAAAGACTATGATGTTATTATCTTATATCACCCAGGTAAGGCCAATGTGGTGGCCGATGCGTTGAGTAGGAAGTCTGCCAGCATGGGTAGTCTCGCTTATATTCCGGTCAGCCAGAGAGCACTTGCTCTAGATGTCCAGGCCTTAGCCAATCGGTTAATGAGACTAGACATTTCTGAGCCTAGCAGGGTGTTAGCCTGCACGGTTGCTCGTCCTTCTCTATCAGAGCATATCCGTGAGAGGCAGTTTGATGATCCTCATTTGCGTGACCTGAGGGATACTGTACAGCAGGAAGGTGCCACAAAGGTAAGTCAAGATGATGACAGAGTATTGAGATTGCAAGGTCGAGTTTGTGTGCCCAATGTTGAGGGGATTCGAGAGTTGATCTTAGCGGAGGCCCACAGTTTGCGGTATTCTAATCACCCGGGCACCGCGAAGATGTATCAGGACTTACGGCAGCACTATTGGTGGCGTAGGATGAAGAAGGACATTGTTGCATATGTCACTCGGTGTCTAAACTGTCAGCAGGTTAAATATGAGCACCAGAGGCTTGGTGGTGTATTCCAAAGAATTGAAATTCCCGGGTGGAAATGGGAGCGGATTACAATGGACTTCATTACTGGACTCCCTTTGACTCAGAGGAGATTTGATGCTATTTAGGTCATTGTTGATAGGCTGACCAAGTCATTACACTTCATTCCAGTATCTGTCTCTTACTCATCGGAGAAGCTAGCAGAGAATTACATCCGGGAGATTGTTTGCCTTCATGGGGTGCCGGTGTCCATTATCTTAGATCAGGGTACGCAGTGTACCTCACATTTCGGAAGAGCGATCCAGCAGGAGTTAGGAACCCATGTTCAGTTGAGTATAGCTTTTCACACTCAGACGGGCGGTCAGTCCGAGAGGACTATTCAGATCCTAGAGGACATACTCCGAGCCTGTGTCATTGATTTTGGAGGCTCGTGGGACCAGTTTCTTCCATTAGAAGAGTTCGCCTACAACAACAGCTACCAGTCTAGCATTCAGATGGCTCCGTATGAGGCGTTGTATGGTTGGCAATGTCGGTCTCCAGTCGGATGGTTTGAGCTGGGAGAGGCTCGGTTGCTGGGTCAGACTTAGTTTAGGAGGTCTTAGACAAGGTCAAGACTATCCAGGAGAGATTGCGTTCAGCTCAGTCCAGACAAAAGACTTATGCGGATCGTAAGGTCTGAGATGTGGATTTCATGGTTGGTCAGCGGGTATTGCTCCGAGTATCGCCTATAAAGGGCGTGATGAGGTTCGGAAAGAAGGGAAAACTCAGCCCCAGGTATATTGGCCCATTTGAGATTCTGAACCAAGTGGGAGGGGTGGCTTACAGACTTGCACTGCCACCTAGCTTATCAGCCGTGTATCCGGTTTTTCATGTATCTATGCTTCGGAGGTACCACGACGATCCTACACATGTGTTAAACTTCAGTACTGTCCAATTGGACAAGGATCTATCTTACGAGGAGGAGCCGGTGGCCATTCTAGACCGGCAGGTTCGACAGTTAAGGTCGAAGAGTTTTCCTTCCATGCGTGTCCAGTGGAGAGGTCAACCTCATAAGGCATCGACCTGGGAGTCCGAGTCTGATATGCGGAGCCGTTACCCACATTTGTTTACCAACTCAGGTACTTCCTTCTCTTGTTCGTTCGAGGACGAACGGTTGTTTTAGAGGTGGAGGATGTGCAGACCCAAGGGTCATCACTTGTTTTCCTCATTTGTTCCGTGCTTTTGAGGCCTTGAAAACCTCATTTTATATTGCCTCAATTTACGTGCATAGTTCGGGCACGTAGCCGGAAAGTTTTGTGTTAGAATATGTGAATTCTTTGGAAAATCTGAAGAAATTTGATATTAATATTTATATAGTTGACTTTGGTCAACATTCTTTGTAAACGGACCCGGACCCGAGATCGGACGGTCCCGGAAGGTCCGTAGGAAAATATGGGACTCGGGCATGCGTTCGGAGTTGAATTCTGAGACCTAGAGCCCAAGATATGAATTTTTCTGCTAAATTATTTTGTTAAAATTATTAATGAAAATGGAAATGAAAATTGATTAAAAGACCATGGCATCGGGATCGTATTTTAGTTCCGACGCCTAGTACAAGTCATATGTATTATTTAAGTACTTCCTGCAAAATTTGATAGAATTTGAACGTCGTTTGATGTGTTTTGAACCATGAATTCCAAATTTGAATGTTTATGAAGTTTAAAGAAGAAATCATGAATTTGTGGCTTGATTCTATGAAAACGATGTTATATTGGCGATTTGATCATGCGAGCAAGATCGTGGTATGTTTTTGAGGCTGTGTGCATGTTTGGTTTGGAGCCCGAGGGCTTGGGTAAGGATTTGATAGGCCTTTAGAGCAGATTTTGAAAAATAACACAGCTGGTATTTCACCCAGCTGATATCTTAGCAAATGCGAAGATTTACTCGCAATTGCGAGAAGACACAGAACAGGCCTTGGTTCGCAAATGCGAAGTGGCCCAGGAAAGGCCTTGGTTCGCAAATGTGAGGCAACCTTCGCAAATGCGAAGTTGCCCAGGAGAAGCCCAGGTTCGCAAATGCGAACCAAATCTCGCAAATGCGAGTTGGCCAGAATTGGCCTGTGTTCGCAAATGCAAACCATTCCCTCGCAAATGCGACGTCCGCAGTCAGGACCTGCTATGTTCGCAATTGCGAACAAATGTTCGCAATTCCCATATCCGCAGCTGTGCAAATCTGATACTTAAACGATTTTAAACCCTTTTTTCACCATTCTTTCAAAACCCAAAACCCCATACACGATTTCTCAAGACCAATATCACTCCAAATCACTTGTAACTCCATTTTTACTTAAGTCTTTCAATTCCTAAAATCATTAAACATGTTTGCCATGAGAAATCGAAGGTTTTTATGGTTGAAATTTTTGTTTTTGGGTAGAACCTAGGTTTCTCATAAATTGGGGAATTGGACCTCGATTTGAGGTCCGATTTTGAAACAAATCATATAATTGAACTCATGAGGGAATGGGTAACCGGATTTTGGTTTGAACCCCGAGTTTCGACCATGTGGGATCGGGGGCGTTTTGGGAAATTTTGGGTAAAACTTTGAGAAAACCATTTTTATGCATCCAAACCAATTTATATAGTACTTATTAAAGTAATTGAACCAATTTTGATTAGATTCGAGCGAGTTGAAGGTTGAATTTCGAGGTAAAGCAATAGCTGAAGGTTAATTAGACTTCAAGGCTTTGAGGTAAGTGTTTGATTTATCCTAGCTTGAGGGAATAGGATTGAATGTGATAATTGCTAATTGCTATGTGATCGAGTGCGGTGTATAGGCATGGTGACGAGCATCTGTACACTGGCGTCTATCATAACCGTTAGTCATTTGTTGACATATATTGTGAGTTAATGTGAAATGTTCTTAAATTATGTTCTTGAGCCATTGCCGGGTTGTTTGTTGTTTGTTATTTCCCTTACCGGGACTTTATTGTATTGTTGATGTTGTTCCCTTGCTGGGATATTGTTATGATTATTATTTCCCTTGCCGGGACGGTTCATATTACTTGTTTCATTCTTTTGCCCTTAACTGTGATTATTATTTGGGTGAGAAAGAGTGATAATGTACGAAGGGTGATGTCGTGCCATTTTTTCTTATGTTCGCATGAAGGATCATTCTGTGCCTTGTTTTACTACTTATGCACGAATGAACATGTCGTGCGGTTGTTACTTAATTTATGCACGAAGAGACATTCTGTGTCGTTGTTATTTAAACTATGCACAAAGGATCATGTCGTGCCATGGATGTGAGGATGAGAGTAAAAGCATGAAGGGTGATGTCGTGAACTTTTATTTGCTTATTTGGTGAGGATAAGAGTAAAAGCACGAAGGGTGATGCCTTGCACTTCTATTTGATTATTTGGTGCGGATGAGAGTAAAATCACGAAGGGTGATGCCGTGCAACCATTTAAATTTCTTGTTTTGTGATAATTGTTTTTACTACACTCTGTTTTTACTTTACTGATCAATGTTGTGTTTCTGGTTGTGCTCCCCCAGCATGTTAACTCTTTTGTTAGTTGTATTACTCAATATCTCTATTATTTTGTGGTATATACATATATAGAACTGCACAGGTTTATGTGAGTGTCTGGTCCTAGGCTTGTCACTACTTCGCCGGGATAGGCCAGGCACTTACCAGCACATGGGGTCAGATTGTGCTGATACTACACTTCTGTGCGTTTTTTCACAGGTCCAGGTTTTGAGCAGGAGCAGCAGCAGTAGTATACTAGCGCGATTACTGCACTTCCGAGACCGAGGTATCTTCCAGGCTTCCGCAGGCCCAGCATCTCCTCTATTTACTTTTGTTATTGCTGTGGTCTCATTTTTCCGAGACAGACGGTTATTATTTATTTTCTTCAGACCATTATGTGTAGTTATTCCTTAGTAGTTCGTGAGTTTGTGACTCCACATCTTGGGTAGAGGATTTATGTCAGTTACTTTACACTATTATTCATCTTTTATTCGAAAGACTTCCGCATTTAAAAAAATATGAGTGTTATTATGGCTATTAAATATGAGAACAAAGTGGTTGTATAAACAGGAAGATGGTAAGTGAATTGGCTTGCCTAGCTACCACGAGTAGGCGCCATCACGATCCCGATGATGGGGGAATCCGGGTTGTGACAGTGGTATTGTTCCTCGCGACCTGTCATCGGTCCAGAGGAAAAGATTCTTTCGTGAAAGCCAACTGTTTTATTGGGATGAGCCCTATTTGTTTAGAATTTGTCGTGATAACATGATCCGAAGATATGTCCCTGAGATCGAGCAATCTTCTATCTTTTAGGCTTGTCACGCTTCGGCGTATGGTGGTCATTTTGGAGGAATCAGGACAGCAGCAAAGGTTCTAGAGGCCAGGTTTTTCTGGCCAACCATGTTTAAAGATGCTCACTTGTGGGTAAAAGGGTGTAATGAATGTCAACGCACCGGGAACATATCACGGCATCACGAGATGCCCATGAACCCAATCCAGGAGGTGGAAGTATTTGATGTTAGGGGGATAGACTTCATGGGTCCCTTCGTCAGCTCTTTTCTTGTTGCTATAGATTATGTTTCCCAATGGGTGGAACCTATAGCATTACCCACCAATGATGTTAAGGTGGTGGTTGGGTTTCTCAAGAAAAACATATTCACTCGCTTTGGGACACCGCGTGAAATCATAAGCGACGGGGGCACTCACTTTTGTAATCGGACCTTTGAAAAGTTGTTGGCGAAAAATGATGTGTGACATAAGGTGGCTACTCTATACTACCCGCGGACTAGTGGACAGTTTGAATTGCCCAACGGAGAAACAAAGAGCGTATTGACAAAAATAGTGAACGCCACAAGGACGACTGGTCAAGAAAGCTTGATGATGCGCTGTGGGCTTATAGGATAGCTTTCAAGACGCCAATTGGCATGTCACCATATAAGTTGGTGTTTGGGAAGGCTTCTCACTTACCGGTTGAACTGGAACATAAAGCATGGTCGGCACTAAAACAACTAAATCTTAACTTGGAAGTTGTGGGCACAACAAGAGTCAATGAATTACATGAGTTAGAAGAGTTCCGATATTTGGCTTTTGAAAGAACAAGGTTATATAAGGAGAGAATGAAGAGGTTTCATGACCAAAACATCATTGAGTGAAACTTCAGATCTGGGGATAAGGTATTGCTTTATAACTCAAGACTACGATTGTTCCCGGGTAAACTAAAGTAAAGGTGGTTTGGACCATTTTGTGTGGTTGAAGTATTCCCTTCCGGAGCTGTGGAAGTTGGTACTGAAGATGGCTCTCACACCTTTAGAGTCAATGGTCAGCGGTTAAAATTGTACATGGGTATGGACGAGCCCAAGGAGAAGTCTGAGCTATATTTGAATGATCCACAAAGGTCAAGCGAGCCTTAAATGCGCTAAGATGAGTCGTGATGCGACGTTAAATCAAGCGCTACGTGGAAGCCAACCCATGAAATTGTTGTAACTGTAACTCTTATAGTTAATCTCTAAAAAAGAAAAAAAGAAGAAGAAGCAGCGGCTAGGTGCAAGAATCAGAGGAGGTAATTAACCGTTGTTGCGGTGAAACCACGGCCAAATGGCCTCTCTGAACCGCGGCAGACCACGATGGGCCCTGGTTCACGTCCAAGCAACAGTCGTAGTCAATATAACCTGGTCAAATAAGTCCAGAATCGATCCCATATGGAATTAACCTACCAACTGCAACTTTCACAACCCAAGAACACTTCTGAAGAAAGTCCCCAAACTTTGAGTATATTTTTGTGAAGGATTTCTAACAACTAACTTTTGCAAGAATTAAAAGACTTAAAAGATAAAAATTGAATAATGGGTAAATAATATAGAAAAAGACTAAGGTATTGATTTCCCCTATTGATGGAACCCCTTCTGTTTATGCTCATATAAATTGTCAATATATTCTATCAATCATGAACGCTATTTTTACCGTAATTCTTTCCCAAGCAACTACAATAATTTACTAGTGCACTCTCCCGAGCTACCCTAGCTAGCTTTAATTTGAATAGTTCACTTTAGATAGTACCCAAGGCTTCGTTATTCCTAATCCCGCCTTTATGCCTAAAGTTATAGATTCATCCAATAACCTAGGTGTGGTGTTATTCAACAATATACCTAAATATGGACTCTTTTCCAAGTTATGCACACTAAATAGGCACAACTAATTGGAGGTCCTACCAATTAACTACAACAAGAACGAAGTTGAACAAATAGAAATCTAGCTAACAATTTGTAATCACATAAACTAGAAGTTCATCACCCAATAGGTTCCATCAAAACCTTAGATAAGGAATTAGCTACTTATGATCAAAGAAACAAGAATAATAATTGAATTCATAATCAAAAAATCAATATAAAAGAAAGAAATAAGTTGATAGAGTTCTCTCTTACTAATTTACTTGCAAAAGTAGTGAAAAATACAATGCTTGTCTCTCTTGGGAGAAATCTTGGCTTATATAGAGGGTTTAGGTTACAAAATGTGAATTTTCACTAGTTTAGCCTTCAAATTTTCGGCTTCGTTTGCGGTCCGTTCGCGGTCGCGAATGGACCGCGAAAAATCAGGCTCTCTCCGCGAATGAACCGCGGTTTGTCACCCTGTTCCTTTTGGAATTAGGAAAAACGCAAAACATGAAAGTTTTAGCCCTTTGATTTAGCTTTCAAACCATAAATATAGAGTCAAAATAGAGCTCTGAAATAAAAGTTATGTCCAATATACTAGACTGTGCGCAATATGCCTCATCGATTCTTTGCTTGTACTAAACTATCAAATTTGACCCCCGAACACGATCCCGACTTAATTCCTTGAGCTTTTACTCATACTTTAAAGCTCCAAATCACTTAAATTCATTCCATAACATCTATATAGCTCGGAATAACCTTCCCGTCTATTTTCAACATAATTTCTTGACTTGTACCACACTTTGGCCTTTTTCACCATCTTTTGACTCCAAAAACTTGCTCTTTTAGTCTTCATTAGCTCATGTATACCTATAACGCACTTAGAACACTAATAAAAGCATTTTTTTATCATAAACAATATCAAAACAACAATAAAGCGTGATTATTTAAGGCATAAATATAGTCAATTTCACCTGTTATCAATACCCCACACTTAAACCTTTGCTCGTCTTCAAGCAACCTTAACCACACTTTAGGCCAATTTTATTAATGCCTCCCCAAAAATATGTCACAAAAGCTATCTTTCATGATTAACCTAAGACATGCACAATCCTTACCTAACCGTAAACTCAAATGCCAGCACATTATTGCTTACACTAGTTCTAATCACAAACTTGCAAATTTACCTTTTCCTTCTTGAGTTACATGCCCTCACACAATTTATTGAGAGAAGTTCCCACACATAAACACTTTAGAATATGGAACTTATAGATATAGGAAAAATTCACTCACTCTCAACAAAGAACATTCATATGAATACAGACACACCATAGGCTTGCCCCTAGTGTAATACTCCGCTAATCGAGTTATTCAATCATAGATCAAGAGGTCTTTAAGGGTTGTAATGTTGGCTACGGGACGGGTAGGATACTTTTGGTTATAGTGGCTAACCTCCCTAAGAACTTTTCATTCTTTTTCACAACTTCCCTTTTAGTTTTCTTCCTTATGTCTCCTTTAAATATTCCTTCACTTTTATTTGCTTTTAATCCCCAATTTTCTTTTGTTGGTGTAACTGGCCTTTCTATTTTACATATATACATTGATTTTTTTTTCTTAATCATTGCTTTGCAACGCATTTACATTATTTTTCCAGTTCACCATTTTCTACCATTCATTCTTAATTTTCCCTTTTTCAACTTCCCTTCACCCCACACTTAGACTTTTGCATACTCATTACAACACAAGTACTTCTAGGAGGTAAAGTAGAACAATATAAGATTTCAATTTTTCATGAACATTCAAGGGTTATCAAAGAATAGGCTTTAAGCTCAAAGGGGTTAACTAGGATATTATATACAGGTGAATTCATGTCTTATTGATTTATGGGGTTACACAAAGAAATGCCTTTATCATCTCTATAACTAAACAACTTCTATTTCGCTTTGCAAACACACAGGGCAAGTTCTAGGTATCATGTAAAACATATAATGTAAGTAAAATCTTACACACACATAGCATGAAACTCATTTAGAATCAGGTTCATCTACAAAGTCCTATTAATGTTCAAGCAAGTTGTATTGTGCATTTTAAGGCATATCCTAGAGTCTACAGTCAAGCTTAGATAATACATTCTCAAGTTCAATTATGTTTTGCTAATGTGCATACTTGGGGTTACATGTCAACCTTTGCCCTCTAATCCTAAAAAGAAAAATCTACCTAACCTGGTTCAATAAAAACCCTTGGAAAAGAACCATGGTCAAAAGTAAAATCAAGGGGGAGGTGATACACTACCTAGAAAAAAAAAATAAAAGAAAGAAAAATTCCTACATGGACTACTTCACTCAAGAGTATTTGTCCAAATAGTCCGTCATCAGGCTCTACTCATATTTTTGGATTTTTCAAATTTTTGATTTTTTTCTTTTTTTGTGTTTTTATTCTGACTTAGACCTTTAAGAAACCCGTCGCCAAGTGTCCATCATCGGTCCAAGCCAGCTAATATAATTTACAGCTACATCTACTATATACAATATATACAAGATAAGTTTCCCTGGTGCCAAAATTCCTCCCAAACTTGCTCCCCGACAACGGTGCCAAAATTGATTCACGTCCAAGCAACGGTCGTAGTCAATATAATCCGGTCAAATAAGTCCAGAATCGATCCCACGTGGAATTAACCTACCAATTGCAACTTTCACAACCCCAGAACACTTCTGAAGCAAGTCCCCAAACTTTGAGTATATTTTTGTGAAGGTTTTCTAACAATTAAATTTTGCAAGAATTAAAAGACTTAAAAGAAAGAAGTGAATATTGGGTAAATAATATAGAGAAAGACTAAGGTATTAATTTTCCCTATTGATGGAATCCCTTCTGTTTATGCTCATACAAATTGTCAATATATTCGATCAATCATGAATGCTATTTTTACCGTAATTCTCTCCCGTGCAACTACAATAATTTACTAGTGCACTCTCCCGAGCTACCCTAGCTAGCTTTAATTTGAATAGTTCACTTTAGATTGCACCCAAGGCTTCGTTATTCCTAATCCCACTTTTACGCCTAAAGTTATAGATTCCTCCAATAACCTAGGTGTGGTGTTGTTCAACAATATACCTAAATATGCACTCTTTTCCAAGTTATGCGCACTAATAGGCACAGCTAATTGGGGATCCTACCAATTAACTACAACAAGAATGAAGTTGAACAAATAGAAATATAGCTAACAATTTGTAATCACATAAACAAGAAGTCAGAGAAGGGGGCGAAAAACTGAAATGTCAAATCACCTCCTGACCTGCCTCGGGAGCAGTTGTAATTATGATGCATGCCGCCAGTGACGTCAGTTCAAAAAAAACAAGCCGCGTGCCCATATATGGACGACGCCAAGGCGAGTCGATCTTTTCCACCTATTGCAGACGTATGTCGAATACATCTCCAACAGGCGGAGGGACTAACTGTATGGGGTCGAATCGGATATAACTAATGAGAGTCGAGTACGCCTCCTTTCACGCCCACGCCTAATAAAGGCCAAGTATATCTTTCCTCACGCCCATATGGCATCGAGGGTGTGTCTTTAACAACGAAGATGTAGCGTCTACTCGCCCATACGGGCACTCTGTTCCCTCCGCCCTTTCATATTTTTGGGACGTCAACGGCCCCTAAATGAATTATGTTTTGACGAGGGAACCCTTCTTCTATATAAAGAAGGGTTTCCTTATTGTAAGGCCAAGTATTATTTTTATTAATAATACAACTTCTGACTATCTCTCTCTCTATATATTATTTGCTCATCTCTTGATCTCCCCAGTAATTTTTCATTGATAATCCCCATAATCTCGTTATAATCTTATCAGGATTTGTAACACATAAATCGTAGATATATCTTCGGGATTTATTATAATTGGTTACGATTTACACTTTCACAACATTTGATTGTCCCTAACTTATAAAGTAATCGATAGCTTTTGAGTCAAACAATCATTTTCTTTGATGAGTTAATAACAAATTAACATTAAATTAACAATAATGACAATGGCAACAACAACAATAATCACCCAGTAAAATCCTATTAATGGGGTATGGGGAGCATAGTGTGTACGCAGACCTTACCAATATCCCGAAGAAGTAGGGAGGTTATTTTCGAAAGACCCTAGACTCAAGAAGACGAAAACACAAAGACACAATATCAGTACCTCCAATAGTAAATACAGAAAAAAATAACATCATAAAAATGAGAAAGTGGATGCAAAGGAAAAATGGTAGACGACAGTGTATAGACCAATCGCTATGAAAAACGAAACAGTAGTAAGACGCAATATTATCACTAACTGACTAGAAAAACTACTAGACTAGCCTCACAAAAGGACGAAGTAAGGAAGGACTCAACCATCTCCTAACCTACAAATCTAATACTCGACCTCCACAGCTTCCTATCAAGACCATGTCTTCGGAAATTTCTAGTCTCGCTATATCCAGCCTGATCACCTCGTCGCAATACTTTTTAGGCCGTCGTCTATATTAATACAAATAATAACAACAATAACTTTGGAGACGGCATAAAATTAAATTCTATGGCCTTTTTCTTTGTTTTTATTTTTTAATTTCTGTTTGGTTGAAGGAGTAATAAAGTTACACTAGTACTGAATGTATGCCCTTTGAACTTTCCTAGTATTAATGCAATATTATCCATCTTTTCAACCAAAAAAAAAAAGGGGAGTAATAAAGTTCAGTAGATAAGGCATTAATATTATTACAACTTATGTGGAGAGACCTCACTACTTTCATCTCATGTCTTATTCTTGTACACATTTACAATTTACCACTTCGGAGTGTCGGGACCAAAATATTATAACCATCAATTAATATTTATTTGAATATTGGTCCAACCAAGTAGAAACAAAAAAAAAAAATGTTTCATTTAATGTTGTAACCATCCTCTCTACCAAATATCTTCTCCAGTGGTAGCCATCACTTATTGAGTCTTGATGACTTTCCATGCTAGGTTTTTTAATTAATTTATTTTTCCACGCCTCCTTGCAGACCTTTTATTTATTTTCTTTCTTTTGTTTTGTTTTCCATCCGAATTATAATTTGAAAGTGTGAAATAATCTGAACATTAAATCCAAAGTTTTAAGGCAGTAGCCAGAGTAGTTCAAGACCGTTTAAATCTCTTTGAAAACTCTTACACAATAGTTGAACGAGGACGACGACAACAACAATAACAACAACAACCCAGTATAATCCCACTTATTAGGGTCTGAGGAGGATAGTGTGTTCGTAGACCTTACCCCTACCCTGGGGTAGAGAGGCTGTTTCCAAATAGAGTATCGACATCCGTCCTTCCAAGAACTTCCTACCTTGCTCTTGAGAAGACTCGAACTCACAACCTCTCGGTTGGAAGTGGGGGTTGCTTACAATCAGAGCAACCCCTCTTGTCAATCGTTTAACGACAAGTGTTCTAAAATTGAGATGCAACATGGTGCCAGGGGCGGATTTAGGGTGGCGCAAGGGGATTCCCCTTCGCCGAAAAAATACATTGTATATATAAGACAAAATTTATTTTTTATCTCTATATATTAAGTTTTGAACCCCCTTAAAACAATCCAAAGGGTAGTTTAGTGGTCAAAGGGATTTAAAATACACATAAGTTCATGAGTTCAATTCCCACTAATTACAAAAAAAATAATTTTAAACCCTCTTCCAAAAATTCCTGCTTCTGCCTCTGCATGGTGCATGAGGCCCAAGTAAATATAATTTTTTTACAATGTATACCGAAAAAGAAGAAGAAGTTTATTTCAGCAAATAGTATAATGAAGAGATCAGTAAAATACAAATTCGCTATGTTATTAAAGTTTGAATATGACATCTTTAACTATATGTAAAACGTGAAACATATCTTGAGTATTAAAATAACTAAAACTTAAATCATAAAAGTAACTCTTTGTATATTTATTATAAATTTAATTATTATTATATATTAATTTAAAATTACCATAAAAATTATTAGAATAAAATCTTGAATCCGCGCATAAAAGAGCTTCCGGAGCAGCAAAAAAGAGAGCTGGGAAAAAGGGGAATCGGGACAAAAGGCGCAAGGTGCTGAACCCATAAACTTTGCAACTTGCCAGCCACATTTCAATGCAAACACCACATGACAATGATTGTTATTGGCACATAATTCCGAGAAAATATCTCCTATCGGTTATTATATTAACTGGAATAAAGAAAATGATCCTGTCGAGATTCTTTTTATTTATTTGTCAATCAATTATACTCCCTCCTTTTAATTTATGTGAATATATATTTTTTTTGATCCGTATTAAAAAAATAATTATTTTTCTTATTTGAAAATAATTTACCTTTATGTAATAATTTATAACAACGTAAAATATTTGTGCTTCATTTTGCACCACAAATTCAAAAATCTTTTCTCTTTTCTTAAACTTCGTGCTCAGTCAAATAAGTTCACATGAATTGAAACACATGGAGTATTATATTTTCTTAAGTTTTTATGAAAATAATTATATAATTAAATATATATTTAAAATGGATTATACAATCAATCTCCTCAGTTTCTCTAACAAAAATGACCAATATTGAATCATTTTCCCCTCTCCAATTTCTACTTTTCATTTATTTTTATCTTATTAAAAATGCAAAAAATCAAGATCATTCAAGACTGTATTCTATCGATAAATTCAATAGCCACGAAAATCTTATAAGTTGGGATTTAAATTCGAGAAACAATTACATACACTCTAATCTGTTTATACTTAACTAAATCTTACTAAGCAGAATTATTATGCGGAACTAAAGCACAAACAGTTAAAGAGGTATAAATATCCTAAATAAGTTACGTGAGTTAAACTTCGTACCTTTGACTATGAATGCAGACATAGATTTTTTTTTAAGTTATATATTTTAAAAATTATAATAAATTTTTTATTTTACAAAAGGAAAATCACACAAAAATAGTTTATTTTCACACTTTAATTTTAGTTTGGAATTTTGGTATTCCTTTTTAAATTGGTTTTCGTTAGGTGTAATAAGTGTTTGATGTAGTAATTAATTTAACTTGATAGGATAATTTGATAAGGGATTAATTTAGGTTTGTTTTTTATTTTATTTCAATTTAAAAAGAATTTGAAAGAAAATAAGAAAAATAAAAAAAAGAAGGAAAGAAAAATAAAAGAAAAAGACAAAGAAATAAAAAAGATCTCAGTTTTTGGGCCAATTTATCCTTAATTCACCCAGACCCAATGTTCTTTTCCCCAAGAGCTGGCCAAATCCATCCCAATTGCAGCCCAAACCCCATTCTATACCCAATCCAATTTCCCCGACCCGTCTCCTTTCGAGACCAAACGACTTGTTTCATGTGAGGTTAATCTTAGCCGTCTAGGTTAGATAATCCAACGGCTCTAAACTAGGGGTCACTTGATATAAAACTGTCATAGCGCCAGTACCCCCTCCTCATAAACCCCCGTGACCGTCTCTCAGAACTCCGCCCTGAGCCATCGCTTGCCGCCCGACGAAAATTGCCTACGGCAGTAGCTGGCATTCAATCGCTGTGAAAATAACGCCACCACTCCTCTTCTGCCTCCTCATCTCAGATCTTCACCCCATTTCCCTCAAAAGTCACCTAAACTCCTCGAATTTTGTTCGAAGTCATGAACCCTAGCGCCACTACAGATTCTCCGGAGGCGGCGCCACAACCAAACTATCCCAAAAATACATCATGGAACCCTTATTACTCCCTCTTACCGAATCGCTAACACATGTCGTTCAAATTCCACTAGTAATATATATATATATATATATATATATATATATATATATATATATATATATATATATATATATATATAAAATTATAATTAAAATTAATTGCCTCCAAATCTCGAGATATATTATTTTTGGGACGGATGGAATAATTGTATGGTGGTAAACGAAAAGGCAAACCCCTAAAAGAAGAGTACATTGCAATGATTCCAACTTTGTTTGGGTGGGACCTTTCTGCTCCTCTACTCTTACTACCAAATTACGATAACTTCGCTTTCAAGCCCCAATTTTATCCTTTTCCAACTCAGTTCAGAAGATTTTTCAACTCTTTTATTTGTAACGCAAAGGCGTAGCCTTTTGTTCTTCTCCCTGTTTAGTTGCCTCTTCTTTCTCTCACTTCTACTTTACTCTTTCTCTCTCTACTGCAGAAATTTTGTTTTGATATTGTGAGTGTAAAGTGTGTGTGTGTGTTGTGTTTAGTAAATGGGTTCATGTATTTCATTGCGCAAAGACTCTGAATCAGCCATGAAATTTCGTCTTGTTTTTGGTTCTTCCAAAACTGACAAGCTTGTCACTCCTTCACCTCTCAACAAAGATGATACTAAAGTCTCTGATCTTCAACTCAAATCTCAAACTCCTGCTGTTACTACATTTCATGACTTTGGTACTACCCTATTACTCTCTCTTTATTCATTTGTTCTTGTTTTTTTACAAGAGAAACTCTGTGATAACTCTGTTATATTGTTTGGCAATGTGGAAAAATGGGAAAGTTGCTTTCTTTTTTAATTGAAGGTTAACATATGTTTGTGATTCTGCATGTTTTTGATTAATTAATTTGTGTTGAGTTGTCCCAAGTCAATTGTGAGATGTGAACTTCAGTCGGTATTGGGCAATTTTCAGTTTAGGCCTAAAGTTCATTTCTTTATATGGTATCGTGACAGAGCTAGACCCGTACCATTTCTTCGTTTGTTGGGCTCTACGTTATGTTGTCCACGCGCAATCTCACCCCCATCATCTAGCTTTTAGAGTTAAGTTAGACCCAAAATCTATTGCTTTAACGTCTGTTGCCATGTCATGCCGTATAAGAGTTAAGTTAGACCCAAAGCCCGTTTTTTACCGTTTGTTGCCATGTCATGCTGTGTTAGATTCTTGCCTTTGCTAATAAATTTTGTGGTGCTCCTAATTATTGGTATTTTCAATTTATATGAGACCCATATTTCATTTCATTACTGGCCTTTGATTATCTGGGCTTTTTGGAATGTTAAGGAAAGTTGAAGAGGTGTTTTCTGTTTGATCTGACGGACATTAGTTTTGTATTTTTTGTGATATTAGTTGAATATGTGATTGAGATTAAATTGTTGTTATAGGGAACAGTTAAGGTTGGTGGCCTAAAAAGAAACACTTTAATATATATTTTACAGAGTAGCTCTCTATTCCCTTTGTGGATTTAGAAATATAGTCCGACAAGGTGGGGTCTGGGGAGGGTAATATGCAGACAAGCCTTACCCCTACCCAAAAGGGTAGAGAGGCTGTTTTCAATCGACCATCGGCTTAGAGAAGGAAAGGGAAAGCAACAACAAAAACAAAAACAAAATAGCATTAGTAATTCCGGCAGAAATCGCATAAATAGTTATCTAAACATAAGAATTATACATAAAATGACATGCAATAATATCAAACAGTAGCTACCATAAATAACCCCCAATCCAATGCACGAATCATCTATGGGTCGCCATGACAAGCCTCACCCAACCCCGAGAAAGGAGTACAAAAAATTCTAGGAGCCCCTATCCTACAACCCTGATACTAGACCTTCAAACTTTTTTATCAAGTGTCATGTCCTCGGAAATATGCATCCTAGCCATGTCATGCCTAATCACCTCTCCCCAATACCTCTTAGGCCTCCCTCTGCCTCTCCTCACGCCGGTCACCGCCAGTCGCTCACAACTTCTCACCGGGGCATCAGGACTTCTCCTCCGCACATGCCCGAACCACCTGAGCCTCGCTTCACGCATCTTCTCATCCACCGGGCCACCCCCACCTTCTCTCGAATAACTTCATTCTTAATCTTATCTAACCTGGTAAGTCCACACATCCACCTGAGCATCCTCATCTCCGCAACCTTCATTCTCTGAACATGAGAGTTCTTCACCGGCCAGCACTCCGCCCCATACAACATGGCAGGTCTAACCACAGCTCTATAAAATTTTCCCTCGAGTTTCAGTGGCACTTTCTTGTCACACAGGACTCCTGATGCAAGCCTCCACTTCGACCATCCCGCTCCTATACGATGAGTGACATCCCCGTCAATCTCTCCGTCCCCCTGAATCACCGACCCAAGATATCTGAAACTGTCCCTCTTAGCGATGACCCGAGCTCCAATCATTACGTCCCTACCTACTTCGCTCGGCTCGGCGCTAAACTTGCATTCCAGGTATTCAGTCTTAGATCTGCTTATTTTGAAACCCTTAGACTCTCGTCTCCATACTTCTAGCCTCTCATTCACACCGACCCTCGTCTCGTCTATCAATACTATGTCATCGGCAAATAGCATGCACCAAGGCACATCCCCCTGAATATGTCGGGTTATAGCATCCATCACCAAGGCAAACAAGAGAGGGCTAAGCGCCGATCCTTGATGGAGCCCCATATCCACCGGGAAATGGTCTGAGTCACCGCCCACCGTCCTAACCCTAGTCTTAGCTCCATCGTACATGTCCTTGAT